>JBCEWC010015780.1:0-13517 GCA_038996855.1 Solanum aculeatissimum
TATGTTAAGTGGTTTACTCGGCCTATGGTGGTATCGAGTGCCAGTCATTCCTCCACATCTTTTGGGGCGTGACAAATGAGACGTGATCTTTGTCGATATTAACAAATTTCACATCATTTTCCGCAATATAAGTTACCCCTTTTTCGTCTTGATTAAATCACCACCATGATGAAAATGAATTATAATAACACAATTCATAAGATTCTTGTAACGGCCTAACCCGTTAGTGATATTGTTTCGTTTTTGGCCTAGGCCCGCACTACTTTAAAATATGTCACTAGTAGGTAAGAATTGTTTACTTATATATCCAGCATCTCTCCTGTGTTTTTGCTGATGTGAGACTTCTTATCTTAAAATGGTTAGTAAAATACACCCTTTTTATGAACCCAACGTCTTCGATGAGGCTTGCCCCATCATAGGGGATTCGTCTAGACTCAGCGCTGAGGATTGTCCCGTCTCATCGGGATTATCCTAAACTTTGTTGAACTCTAACCTACATCGGTAAGCTGACATAAGAGTGACTCTCATATCATTTGTAACAGCCCAGCCCGCTAGTGATATTGTTCGCTTTAGGTCTAGGCCCTCACGACTTTAAAGCGTGTCACTAGTAGGTAAGACATGTGTACTTATATACCCAACATTTCTGCTGTGTTTTGTCGATGTGGGACTTCTATCTTAAGATAGGTTGTTAAAGTGGTCTTCTGAGAGCTTTGGAAGAGAAGAAATGCTGGAAGACTTGAGAAGGATGTAATTTTAAGAAACTTTATTAAATAGTGTGAAAACACTATTAATCAGTTCATTAAAATGTCCTATCTCTCGGTCCAACGTCCTACAAGTTGAGAGGAGGTTGTTTTTTTTTTTTCAATAGTATAGGCCCAATTTGTATGTTCGAAATATAATCTGGAGATTTTATGTGTTGGGTCAAATTAAATGTAATTGTGACAAAGCCTCCATAGGAGACCTAGAGGAAAGTTCCTATGCCTTTTGTATTAGAGATCATAATGGGAATTTGATTTGGGTTGAAGCACAAAAGATAGGAATGACTACAAATAGTAAGGCCGATGCAATAACAATATTAAAGTATCTATGATTTTGTGCTACAACACCATTTAATAGGATTATCCTGTAGACTAATTCGTTGTGTATGAAATGGATTTTGAGTAAAGAATGAAAAATTTCTTGGGAGTTACCAAACATCATCTCCTCTGCAATTTTCAACAGGATTTCAAAAAGGAATTTCAACAGGATCTTACTCATCTCCTCTCCAATTTTCACCGGAAACGCCGAAAGAGAAATCAATACTATTACAAAAGGGAGAAAAAACCTCTAAATGAGTTACCTGATACCGATGTAGAAGGAGACGTCAAATCCTCGATTAATTGTGACATTGATGAAAACAGATCTGCCATCTAACACCAGGAACAAACATGAGAAACACGAAGGACAATATAGAAAGGGTGGATGAAGAAGAAGGATGTACTTTTTGGAAATTGTTGACAAAACGGAAGCTGGACATCAGAGGGAGGTCGAAATCCACTCTAGAGAAGAAAGATGAAGAGAAGTGTATTAGGGTTCATCGGAGATATTTTGAGAAAAACATGGAAGATGCAAATGAAGGGTCTAGAAAGTCTATATAGCGGATATTTAAGAATGGGATAGTGGGCCGGGTTTTGGGTCTTTTAGTTGGGCTACTATTACTTAGTTTTAACATTGTTAATTTTGTGTTTAAAAAAGGTAAAACGTGACGTGTCAATACGAGGCTACGAGCCCAACAAATTATTTTAAAAGTAACATTAAATACTTTTTTGTTCAAAGTTACGTGCAACATTTTTCTTTAATCAATCAAAAAATAATATAATATTAAATTTAATTAAAATAATAATTTATTAATGTGAGATTAAACTATAAATAGAAAAGTTTTTTTTCAAAACACCTTTGCAACCTAAATATTAATATTTCAACAATACTTTCGGCATGAAGTAGATGTCACATTAATAGGTTTGAAATTTTAAAAATACCCTCAGGGCATCTTACTGTTGGTGGCTGCTATTTTAAAGTTCCCACAAAAATAGACTTTATTGAAGTGTAAAATGATTTCAAGTTATTATATCTTTTGAAAGACCTAAATGATGGTGACTATTTAGACATTTATGTGAAGCATGTGTCGGATAAAACACAAGTTCCAGAAGATGCCCCAACATCCCAGGCAGATGGATCATACGTATTTCTCTCTTTCAAGTTTCAGCAAACAAATATTGGACTTTTGTATCGCCTTCTAAAATTATTATATATGTCCCAATAATTTTTTCTTTTGTCAACATTAATAATACAGTTTTAATATATATTATAAATAATTATTATGTATATAATACAAGCTTTATTGATGTGTCACACACTTTAATATATTTATTATTCATTATGTCAATTTTCACCAAACAAGTATATTATATTTTAAAATTCTTATAATAAATTTATATTATATGAATTATTCACTTTTAATATAAATGTAAATTTATCATGATATTATTATAAATAATAATAAATAAAAAATAATATTAAATTAATAATTATTTATTAAAAAATACTTGATCAATAATTTTTTTTTTCTTAAACATATTGATATTCGTTGATTCAATCGATAGATTAAATATGAATCAATCCATATTACTCATAGGGTAATTCATGGGTACCCATTAGTTTACCCTCCTTAACATATGTAAGGGATTTTTCACCTTTTTCATGTTTAATTTACTTAAATATCTTGAAAATTATTTTTAAAATATATTTATTTTTCTCTAATTTCTTTTTTTTTAAATATGACTTTTATATATAAAGTAAGATAATTTTTTTCTTAAATCAAAAAAAATTATTTTTTAAAACTTTTCTTAAACCTTGCCACTCGAAATAAGTCCAGTCTTGGAATCTAACTTTCAACATCTCCCAGCTATGACCTATGACTCAAATTTTAACTATCGACACAATTCAAGACCACTCATCTTTCAGAAAGCATAAAAATATTTTTTTTCATATCAAACACACCCTAAAAGTAGAAAAAAATAAGATTTTTTTTTTGTGTGATTAAAGTATATTTCTACGCACTAAGATAAGCAATGGATAATTTGGGTAATACAAATACCTTTATTTATCTATTTATTTATCCATTTTATTCATATTAAATATAAATTGATTTGAATATTTTATTCATTTTCAATCGATTCATATCTAACTCTACCCATCTGTTTGACATCCGACCTAGATATGACTTACATAGAAATTCAACTTGACAAAATCAAACTTTAAAAATAACTTCCTTCACTTGAAAAAAAAATAATAATGACCTAGTTTAAATATCTTGACACAAAATTTAAAAACATAAAGAAAACTTTTCATTTTTGTGATTCTAAATTAAAATATTATCAAATATATCAAAATATGTTTTAATGTTCTGTTTTTAGCCACATGGAAAAGTAAAATTAACAAACTGCAAAAAAGATCTTTTTTTAAAATAAATTAAAAATAAATTAGGTTATTTTTTTAAAAATGAGGAATAATATTTGAAGTTACCCTAAGTGTGAAAATAGTTTAATTTTCTATCATTTTTACTTAAATTTCTATTATATATATGTGCATAAATTTCAACTAAAAAAAATTGAAATCAAGCAACGATGACTAGATTACAATCATATGAAAGTTTAAATATTGTGTTTGAAGTTAGATTTTATAAAAACTAAATTTAGATATCGAATATTTGTAATTGTCCCAAGTTTGCTGTATTGTTAAATCAAAAGTTAAAAAAAAATGTTCATCGAAATATATGTAATTCTCCAGCGCCATGCGTTTACTATTGCCAATTGTGAAAAAAGAAAAGTTTTTTTCTGCAACTATATGGACTCACTTGGTATTTGTACTGATGTAGAGGGCAAAAAAGTAAACAAAGGTAAAATCAACTAGTACTACTAATCAATGAAGGCCAAGCTCTATTTTACATTCTCCGGCGTCGTCCACCAACTGAACCGGTTGATTCCGTTTAGTTTTCTTCGGTTTATCGTCAGCAGTTGCAAACGACGAAAACCCTAACGTCAGTTCCAATCCGATTTCGCCGTCTTCTTTAACAGGCTCCGCCATAGCTGAATCTTCTACTTCAGCCATTTCCCGGCTTTCGCATTCCAAATTCGGAGCCACTACCGCCGTTGCTGCCGCTGCTGCTTCTTCAGACTGGTGACTCAACGAAGACTCGTGGCTCGTAGACCAATTGACTTTCTCATGGGCGGATTCATCACCCGACCCGGAACAAACCGGTTTCGATTTTGTGGATTGTGTCTTATTAGTACCTGAGCGCTTGAATCGACATCGGTTCCTGACCCGGTGAAGATCGCTGGACTTGGTAGAGTTTTCATCTTTGTTAATATGCCTAATGTCGTAAGGCAATTTCAAAGGAGGACCGTTGTTGTTTACAGCTATTTCAGAGGCTATGGGAGTAATTGGAGTTCCTTTGAGTACCGCCTCCACAGCATTTTGACAGAGCTGCCAATTACCTGACCATAACAACCCTACCGATCCATAAATCGGGTTCACTATTCTTCCACAAGCCTCATAGAGCAACGACCTAAATATTGCTGCAAATACATAAAATCAAAAACAAAAAGTTAGTACCACAATTTTGTATGTATAATTTATATGGTGTTGAAGAATAGAATGTACCAGGACGAAGATGATGTGGTCCAGCGTTAATCAGATTCATGAGGCCAGCACGGCCGTAAAACTTAGCAAGGAAAACAGTGGCGTTGGATTGAGACTCAGGGGTTTTGATCCATTGAAGACAAGGCCTTATGCTACAACTTTCGCTGCAGCCTTTTCGAAGAACTCTACAACCATTGCAACTCATACGCATTTTGTCACTAATTATTTTGGTAAGTATAGAGAGAAGAGGTGATTATATATTTATGAGTTAAGGATCATGAGCCTTATATATATGAGACCCTGGATTTTATTTAATTATACTAGTGATTACTGGAGGCGCAGTGGTTTGTCTCAAAAAGGAAGGATAGCAGTATGCGTTTGCATTGAAAACCAGTTTTCCACATTCTTGGAATAGGGGGATGCACCACCCACCCCCTTATTGTATAAAATAAATAAATCCATCTATTAAATCATCATATAGTATAAATAATATAGTTGCAATGTCATCACCCACTCTCGTTCTAGTTACGTGCCTTTCACACCCCAATCACTACAGTTTAGCTGACAATCTTATTGGTAAGTCATCAACATGCATGGTTTAAGTAGTCAGTTCTTTAATTTACTTTACGGATGAATGAAAGTGGTTTGGTGCTTGAAATGGGCAAATGGAGATTCTGAAAAGAACAGACAGGTGGAGTTGAGAGAGGGAGCATTGGGGTTCGTTGCCATGCAAGTGAGAACAAAAAATATTGGAAGGATGGAGCGCGTGGATGGCACGTGAGAATGTCAGGGTGCGGTCGAATCGCCACATATCCTGGAGAAATGAGGGGCCCCACAAGCACCATAGCGCTCCCGGTTTACGGGAAAACCGCTTATGGGGTGGAAAAACCGGTAAATAAAAATTTGCGGTTTTGAGTTTCTGTCTGTGTGCGGGGGCCGGGGAAGGAGACTCAACCCGTGGGCCACCCGTTTACTAGGAGTCCAGTTGCTCATGTTTATCTCATAGGAGAAATAAGCTTCAAACAGATTTCATATCCAACTTGGCGACAGTTTGATTTTTCATCACTTCTTTATTTTTTTATATTTTATTTTAAAATATTACTAAAAATACACAGGAACAGAATATTCTGCTAAAAACTACAAATTATGATTCTAACAAATAATATTTCTTGTTTTATTTTTTTAAGTTCAATTTTAAAAAATTATGATAAATTTAAAATCACAAAATTAAAAAATATTTTAATAAATTTTATATATTTTTAATTCATATTATAAAATTCAAAAAATTATTATTATTTTTTTAACGTTATTTCGAGTCAAAACAAATCAAATAAACTGAAACATAACTTAATTAGATACATTCATATTCGTAAATTTAACATAGATTAAAAGAAAAGAGACAAAACTTTCATAGTATTAAGGAAGATAAAATGAAATAACTATCGATGATCTAAAAGGTGAAACAAATATTTAAAGTTAGATGAAAAAAAGAACTTTACCTTATCTCTCAACATTTAATTCACCATTTTACAATTAACAATGATAGGCAAGTGAGTTTAATTTTATATTTGTAGTAATAGTTTCAGGTAGTAGGGAAAATATACTATATATTGCTTTGGACCATGTATCAGACAAACTATCATCGTTGATTTCAAAAAGTTGGATGGTATGGCCTTTTTTAGGCCACTCTTTCCCATGACTGTGAAACTCAATGGCTAAATTTCAAACTATAAAATAGTTGGTGGGATTCTTCCCCCTTTTCCAGCTGGTGAGTGTACGGCCATTTGGGAAAATGCCAACAAAAAAACATCGCTCGAACATAACCTCAAAAATTAACTTAGGAAATAAGAATTAGGCAAGACCATACAAAGAGACAACACATGCACTCATTGTTGTGAATCCCCCAGTGGAAGGGAAGGAAAAAAACTAAGAGAAGATAGCAGTTCAGATTTTCATTCAACATGGATAGGATTCACAGTGAAAATGGCTGCATAAACATGACTAAAAACAATCCAACTTGGCTGTTTTCCTCTTCTTCACACTTGCATTTGAAATTTCTTTATTGTACTCGCCTTTTTTCCCTCCCAAACAACAACCAAAAAGCAGAGGTGAGGCTGCAGGTGTTATTCACGATCATACTGGCCATCAGGTTGTTGGATATAAGCAATCACTATATCACACAACGGTAATATATGTTGAAATATATGCACGAATGCTTGGACTGCAACTTACTGGCTACTGCAAAGTTGTAGCCACGAAACAGATTCTCATGTATACTCCACTTGCACACCTAAATACTTGCAGGTGGACTGCACGGATTTACAGTGAAGTGGCTGTATATGCACTACTGCTTGGGCTGCTTGGAATCGGTCAGGCCTTTAAGGCTTCTATCTCCTCTCCTTTTGATTTTCTTTGTTTTGTTTTATCACCTCCCGATGTTATCTTCTTGCAATCTGCTAATGCTGAGCTGCAGATACAACACATTAGCCACATTCCAAGAGAGTGCAATAATGTGGCTGATGCTATGGCAAAACACAGCAAGATCTTGACCTCTGCTGAAGACAATCTTCTGTCGCTGCTAAATAACCCTGTCTTTTAGTTTCCCTTTTGTTGTACTGTACTACTTTTAACCTTCACGTTCAGCCTCTACCATTTAACTTCTACTTGCTATCAATAAAAGCTTCATTTTAGGAATATATATATATATATATATCTAGCACAACACATCTATGCCTAATCCTCCTTTGTTAAACAGCTGATCTTTTAGGAAATACATTTTCATCACTCGTCTTAAATATGTTTGGACTATGGGTGGAAGATGGCTGGTTTGAAACTAAATTTGGACGGGCCAAAATAGGCTAAATCAATACATGGGTCACTACCAACCCTTCCCAAAGTTACTTAAGGCTATGATGGTTGGGTCAAGATGAGCCAAACAATGGGTCATATAGACCAAGCCGCCTAACTTAACCCAACTTCTAATATGAATAAACATTATCATTCGATACCCAAATAAGTCAAATAGTGTGCAGAAATTGTAGTTCATAAATTATGTATTCACAAATTTCAATCTTTTTAAAATTAGATCTTATTAAGTTGCATGGCTAATCTTACTTATTTTCATGGTTGAAGTCAATTGTAATACATGTTGAAAACCTAACTAATCCAAGTTCATCAGTTTGAATATATTGAATTTTTATCTAAAGCCATAACATTGAATTAAAATACTGGTACTAATAAAAATTACTCATTTTTTAGCAATTCCTTACTTTCAACATTTAGATTTCTTATATGTAAATACCTCTTCAGATATCTACCTCAATGTCCATGGTGAACAAGTATTTGAAATAATAACAACTTTCAATTAATATAATTATAAAAATAACAATTTCTATTTATAGACATACACAATCTATGTTGCTCGGACTCTTCAAAATGTCAACGGGTGTGTGTTGGATCCTACAAAAGTAAAGCATTTTTGGAGGATACGACACAGGTACAGCGATAATTTTGGAGAATCTAATCAACTTAGTATAAAATTAAGCTCATCTATTGAACCTTACTTCACAAGAGAATGATAACTGAATAAGAAATTTTTAGAATTAGATTCATGACTTATGTGATAAAAGTTTTGAAGATACATGTCTAACTTTTCCTTTTTAATTTATAAGAATTCAAAATCCTACTCCAAATTATATGATAAAATTCTTTAGGAAAGAAACAAGAGAGATTAATTTAATACCAGTATAAAACTTATTCTACTTCCAATTGGGACAAGAAATAAATAAAGCAATTCATTCTGGAAGCTCAGAATAACTGATACAACTACATAGATTTCAAAGAAGTTAACATCTAGAGATAACTTATAACCTTTTAGTATTACCTATGTTGATCCAGCATATGTGAAAAAGATTCTATACGAACATAAAAGAGGACAGGGAGTAAAGAATACCCTCACTAAAAGCTGGATAAGACACAATGGAGTTGATTCAGGAAGTGTATTGACTTCTCACACTTGGTGGCGGCATTTTACCAGAATCATCTGAAGAGGGTGACTTGTCACTAGATTTGCAGACAGATTCATCAAACTCCTCTTCTGTGCTCATCTTTCTCTTCTTTGATGCAGATTCAGAATTATCTTTCCCAGTTTCCCCACGTTCCTCTTTCTGCCCGCTCTTTTTCTCTTTCCCTTTCTCTGGTTGAGGTCCAAAATCCGACACAAATAATGGTGCTTCTCTTCCACTCAATCGACAGAATACTTGTTCCACAGTTTCACTTATTTCCTTCCCTATTCCATTGTTATCCAAAATAAGCCCCCAAACAGATTTAGATGCTTTCTCAAGCACTGAAGTCCTACAGAAAAATTGGGCAAGCAGAGAATAAAAACGAAATAATGGCAACCAAAAGAAAAAAGACAATTTCATAAGGTGAGCACTTATTCTTTGCCTCCTAATCTTAGCATTGACTCAAACCAAAACGAGAACAGAGATCATCTACTTTTTCAGCCAGCAAGGTCTGAAGCGTTAAAAAAAGGAAAACGCATTACACTCTGAGTTTATGCAGCTTAAAATTTGTCAATTCTTTAATGACATGGTGTAGGAGAGATTTTGTGGGAATAATTCTAGAATAAATTAAGAAGAACAGTGGCAAGCACATGGAATTTTCAGCATCATTGCATCCTAAGCAGGGTGTGCAGGAGCAACGAGCATCTCCAATCCTGGTAAAATATAGGAGCAGATTAAATCTGACTAACTTGGATATTGGACAAGATTCAGTTTTCTACCAAATACTCTATAAATGAACAACGTCACAGTTTTCTACCAAGCTCTAACTATAAAGCATCAGCATCTCCAACAACAGTTGTCTAATATCAAGATCCTAAATACCTTTGTTTAAACACTTCTATACCAATCAAACGCTTGCTGAGATGTAACACAAGATCAATGGACTTCCTTGAAATGCTTTTTATTCTTCCTATAAATTTAATGCACACCATAAACCCCCAGTTACATGTACCGTCAGAGATATGTCTGACCTTCAACCAAAATAGTGTATTATAACAACTGTCTCAATCTCAAGTTAATTGAGGTCAGCTGAATGAATCCTCAATATCATAAATGCTCTATTTGGGTAAATAATACTTCAATACTCCACACTTGAGGATTGTGTCAACCAAAATAGCGTAAGCAAAACAAAATACTAAATTTACCATATGGACCACATTTACAAGTATAATACGAAAAAAAATAATTCCACCAATGTATTTCAATTCAGTAATCTGATAAGATTATGCACACCAGTCAAAAAACAGGCTTTCACGTGAGCAAATGTACTGAAAATCAAGAGAATCTTCAGTGATGCAGATACGCCATCAAACCGTAAGTTCTTTCAACATGCTTCACTTGTCTTTCTAATTTAGGTTGACAAACTCAACCTCAGGGCCCTAGTGAAAGTCGAGAATAATGCAGCAATTCAATGTTATTAGAGAAATATTTTTATTTAGTAAATCTCCTTGTTTCATGTAGTCTAAATTTCCTGTTTTCAAATTATTTGACTCCCCTACAGCCTACGTAACAAGTCTCTTATTTTTGTTCATTACTAAGTCAGGGTCAGCTTACAAAATTTATTTACGTTGAAAGGACTTATTTTCAAAAAGAGTTTTACAAGACATGCTTTGGGAGAGCAGCAGTTTGTATTTGACCAAATCATTTTAGAACCAACAACATAACCAGTGAAATCCCACGGCCATTTGAGAACCGGTTTCATTAATATTAGAGAAACAATTTGTACTTGGCCAATATTTTAAAAAAGTAATTTCAAGTGTCAATTTAAAAAAAAGAGCATGTAAAGATTCACGTCATTAGTCTTGGGCTTTAGTTAGTTCAACTATTTTGAATCAAGGTTTTGGAAGATGTCCTTTGTGGCTTAGACACTATAGTTTTAATTGTTGTGTTGGGAAATTGAGTCATTGGATGATACAGGTGTACAGATATCCCTAGAAATAGAAAAGGCTCTGCATTTTATGGGTTGAATGGGTATTCAGGCTTGTTGGGAGGATAACTTGCTAGGTCCAGTCATGTCCCAGATTTAAGTCGTCACAAATATATTCAGGATTTACCAAGTTCAAAATTCAAAAAATGATTCTTTCAATCATATTTCATGCTGTCAAATTGAACTTTCTAGAGATACAAGAACAAATAACAGACATACTCAAGTTCTTGTCGCAGTGCGTCAAAGAGCTCCCTTTTGGTCTGCTTTTCTGCACCAGGGGTGTTCAGAACCCTGCTTTGCTCAACCATCTTTATGGTGGTATTTTTGAGTTCTTCCTGCGTAACAAAGAAAAAAAGGATTATCAGTGTAATAACAAGGGGCTGATGCATGTTCAGGCAATGTGTATACCCTCACATACACTGTCTGAGTGCTTAAAGAGAGAGAAAAATCTTTTTTTTTTTTGATATACGTATGTTTACTAAGGCATAATAGATACAAACACTCAAATTTGGCCTCTGACAGTTATCTAGACATATCAACTTGGTCTCAATGGGCAACTAAATATTCCAACTAATCCCTGTTGGATCTCGTGGACACCCGATGCTGAGGTGTCTAGTTATGATAGTCAAAGTTGGAGTATTTACTTGGCGGCTAAGGTCAAGTTTGAGTGGTTGTTTACCGATCATGCCTTTTACTGATTCTGCAATCATATTACAACGAAAGAGCTACGGGTCTCATATACTCGGCAATCACCGACTTAAAATCTGAGATAAGCACTTGTAGGAAAACATATGTTTGAATAAAAAGTAGGTAAATTGGGAGGAGAAAGCAAAACATACATTAGCTTTGAGCTGAGTAATGATTTTCAACCTCATGGAATCAATTGTTCCATCGTTCATGAGTGTTCCCATTACATCTTCTGGCGTTATGACAGACGAAGATGATTCCATCGTCAATCTCCTGTTCACGTATCTACCATCAGCTAACACACTAACAGAAAAATAATGAGAATTAAACAAAATAACACCGATCATAAGCATACCTGTAACGTAAGATAAATCGGACGGTTCAATCGATCGAGTAAAATGGTGCGTGGCCGGTGAATCGATGAAATTAGGGTTCTTCTTTCACAGAGAATTCGGGGGAAAGAGGGAGCGAGGACGAGAAGAGTACTTTTTAAGAAAAATACATAAAGCTAAGGGTCTGTTTGGAACATCACATACTAATTAGAATGGGTATAAATTCGATGATATGCATGTTGTTATAATTAGAGGAATACTTTTTGTTATACAAATAAAATTATAAGATTATACTAAATTTTAAAAATAAAAAATAATTATTTAAAATTAAAATGTATATTAGACAAAAATGAATAATTATATATATGATCTTTTGAAAATATATTAATTAATAAATATATGTTTTTAATTAATATTATTAAAATAATTCATATTTTTAAAATTAGTATAATTTAATTAATCATAAAAACTAAAAATATAAAATTCTTATGAACATCAAGAAAAATATTAATATTATAAATATAATGTCATAAAATTATTTAAATATTTGATAAAAAAGATAATTATCTAGTCATTTTGTTTTAAATTCAAAATAGAAATTTTAACATGATACTCTTATGTCAAATTTTAATATCATATACATAAATATGATTTTTTTTAAAAAAAATTAAGTTTATAACTTTATTCAATAATGAATTCTACGTTAATTTAAAAATTAGAATAGTGACAAAGTTATGCTAATGAAAATAAATAAATAAAATAATAAAAAAGATAATTTGAAAAATTACATGAAATCACGTGAAATAAAAGTTGAGAATGAAAAGAAAATGAAATATAAATAATGTAAAATAAAAAAATATTTTTAAAAAATAAAAAATAAAAAGAATTCAGAAAAATAAAAATCAGTGCAACAAAAAAACAAAAAGAAAAAGAAAAAATTTAAAAGTAACCATGTAGCGATTCACAACCTCCCTGAGAATTGAAGAGTGCTATTATCCCTACTGATTATAGTCAACTAACTACTGATCAACTAATTATATGACTAATCAAATATACCAAACAATATAATTACACTCAATTACACCATTTTTTATTTTAATATTCATCCATATGATGATAGAATTAGGCATAATTCTAACCTAGATGTTTATCAAAAATATTACACAGAGGACATAAATCTTAGCCTCTAATACAATGTGAAAGTTGATGCACATCAACTCTAGAAAATAATGTAACAAAAACCCTAAAGGTTTTCATAAATTCTCAAAAAAAATTCTTCTAATTCTTTTGTATATAAAGTATGATTTAAAAGTGAATATAAAAAAATATTTCTATAAGCATTATAAAAGTTGATATCATAATTTATAATTTATTCATTAAGATTATTTTCTGTTGCCTCTATAACATCATAAAAAATAATTTCCTTGTCCTTGTAAATTCTATTTGTCCCGTCATTTTGTGTACTACTTATACAAAATTAATCCCGAAAACAAAAACTATAATAAATCACAAAATAAAAAAAAGACTCCCACCATTTTTAGTAAATGGAATCCATAATCTTATTTCTCTTCCATTCTATTCATCTTTATTGTGTCTTTGCCTATAATTTTCCTTATTATGACAAAGGGAACTCATAGTTGTTATTCTTTGGGTGTGCACAGAGTAAATCTTCGTTCCTGTCACGCCCCGGGAGGGTACCCTAGGCGTGGCCGGCACTCGAAGACTATTGCTAGCCCCCGAGCGAACCGTTTAGCATCATCGTCACATCATTCAACAGCGGAAAAATAACTCAAGTGATATAATAATATCAATACTCACTCATAAATA
>JBCEWC010015781.1:0-13516 GCA_038996855.1 Solanum aculeatissimum
GCTTTGTAGACTTGTTGTATATAGTGTGGTTGTATCTTGTCTCTAAACAGTTGTGGCCTCAACGGCCAAGTCTTGTACGTAAGTTGGTGATACTGATTTTGATCTCCTTATCTCAGTAGTGTTGTCATAGAGATATGCATGATAAGTACAGGTTGTATGTTGGTTATCTCGGGCCTAGAGGGCACCGAGTGCCTGTCCGTCTTTGTAGATTCGGAGGAGTGACATAACGGGCCGTTCAAGTTTCCATCAAGAAGGACGTAGCAAATTTCCCACGCAAACTCTCGGAGGACATTCTGTTACGTTTCACGAACCACCAAACGGGCCGTCCAAGGTGAGACGCCCCATCTCACCTACTGTTTCACCTCACTTAACCTCAAAATTCATGCCCAAACCTTGGCCTAGCTACTGTCCAACTCAATGAGCTAGCAAACGACTCGTTAAAAGTGAAACGGTCCATTTGAGGATCCGTCAACCTACACTTGGCTTAGGGGTTGTTCCATGCCACCCCAAGCTCCGACTTACATTCCAAGGGAGCCTAGACGGACCGTGCAAAGTTTCACGGTCCGTGCCAAAGTCCTTGGCGACCTTTCTAAGCCTATCTCTAATGGCTTCCGAATTTTAGACAGTCTCACTGTTTGTGCCGTATCTCCCTCATCCGATAACCAAATTGAGTGAAACCACTTGGTTTGAAAAGATAACGCAAAGAGATTCAATTAGATAGGTGGTATATCACATGGTTCATCCCACATCAGAAGTTATCAATATTTGAAGTGGACTGTCAGAACTGTCCCTCTAGGCCACTTTCTAGCTCAATTTGCATTCGGCCACTTAAACTCAACCCGTGGCTACCAAAACTCAACCATGGCTTGTAGTAAATCATATAATTCCAACCATAAGTAGATTTCAAAATTTTTTGGGTTGTTACACTATGCCTACACAACCAGCTTCTGCCGGCATGGTATACGTGTCTGCGATATTGATCCAAACTTTGGCATAGAGATTGGTTCACACTGAGTCCTAGTTGACTCAATTGTTATAGCAGATTAGGCCTTGGGTTTACAGGGCTATTTTAGAGGCTGAGGAGTGCATATAGATGCACTTTGTAGCCACCCTTGAGGAGAGCTATTTAGGAGAAGATCCAGTAGCTCCATATCAAGATGAGAGCAGCATAGTTAGCACCGCTCATGCTTCCTACACTTGACACTACTACTGAGACATTGTTTGATTTATTTGCTGCTGAGAAGATACCACTCCGTACCCTGGGGAAGAGGCCTCGTCTTAAGGATGATGATCCAGATGTTGTGAGACGAGAGATAGAATTGATGGAGATGGGGTAGTTTAAGGCTGCTAGATGAGGCTCTATGGTAGATAAGAGGGCCCGACAAGTATGTGAGATTAAGAGGATGAGGGGTACAGGACCCTTTAAATATGGTGTTGATACTGAGGAGACCACCAGGCAGGTTGAGGGTGGTCAAACACAGCTAGAGACTAGCGCTTAGGTGCCTAGGTATGTTTTGTTTGAGCCATATGCTTTACTTTAGCCATATTTGGTTGCATTGAGGACAATACAAATCTTTTTCGATGAGGTGACGGTAGTTATAGGACTCAACAAAGTTTGAGTAAGCATGACAAATAAATATCCTAATTATTGAGTCAGTGGGGTTTTCTTACCTGTGTTCTTTCCTTAAGGACATTTATTTTCTATTGAACTGACATGTTTAGGATGTGTAAGTAGTATTCTGTACTGATATTTATGGCATATGTTAGTTTTATTGAATAATGATACCCCTTCTTTTTTGTATGACGTGTTGTTATGTAGTTTTGATGATAGCCATGTGGAATAAAGGATTATCAATTTTTGTTCTACATACTAAGACTTAATTGTGATAAAAAGCATGATCTGAGAGTTTGTGTTAACAATGTATTCAATCCAAAGTGTTTGTGAGTATTATTGCATGATTTGGATGTTGTGTCTCAATTCAAAACTTGCCCTGTAACTTTGACTGAGACTGTAGGTTAATTGGTTAGGAGAGAATCTTATGCTATTATTTATATCAGTTCACTTAGCCTAAATAGACCGACCAATGCATCATGTATCTCGTGTTCTTAATATTTGAGCCTTACATGTACCCTTTTTTTGTTATTAACTAAGTAACCAAATCTTTTTATTTGTGAAATCTTGAATTTGGCCCTGGTCTATCCTTGAATATTGTGTACCTCAACTCAGGCTAAAAGCCTAAGTTGAGGCCTGGTTTAAAGGTTGAATATTGTGCACCTTAACTCAGGCCAAAAGCATAAGTTGAGGGTGGCTGTGCAAAGAAGTCACACCAAATGGGAAAGAAAGCATAGGAATACAATGAAATAGGGAAGAATGTATAATCGGTGAAAAAAAACAAATAAGATGCCTAAAATTTGAGCTGAAAAGAAGAAGAATTGTGAAAATAAATGACAATGAGTTGAAAGTTAGAACAAGGCACCCAAAGGCGCAAAAAGTAAGAAAAAAAGGATCAATATGTCAAAAAATAACAGTGTTGATAGGGCAAAAGTTTGAAATAATTCAGTGTCAAGGAGGGCCACTAGTCACTATGTTCCAAAAATATCATATCAAAGCATTCTGAACCTACGTTACAAGCGAATAAAGTCCTAAAACGATCCTTGTCCAAGTAGTAAAAAATCTTGTCATGAGCATAAGGGCAAGACTATGGTATATATTGTGTGCGGTATCTGAATATCTGTTGTGAACGCGAGTGTTATTGTCAGTCCCAAGTATTGAGTTTGAACCTAACATCTTGAGTAAGATATGAGACTTCTTTCTGTGAGGGAATTTGAAATGCATTGTTGATTTTAGACTGTTTTAGTGGGTTATTTACATTGCCTTTTCTGTCGTAGTTGCACTGTTATAGCTTGATTCACATGAGCTTGTCTTATTATTGCCTGATATATGCACTGATGAGCTTGACACGGTAACTGTGATTGATTTAGAGATGATGTATACTATAATATTTGAGGTCTGTGTGTTACTGTATTGCTTATGTAGATTAAGTCCATCTCTTGGGGACAATTAACAATTTTAAGTTGAGGGTGTTCATATGCTGCCAAAAATACAATATATTTAATGATTTAAACTTAGGATTTTATGCGTTCTCAAAGTGATATTAGTAGGTTTGATATGTTTTTATGTTGATTTTACAAAATTTTCGAATTCGAGATGATTTTGGGCAAAGTTCTAAAGATACAAGTTTTTTGGTGATTTATGGAGCAGTCTACCAAATGTGGTTCACTCCACGAATCATAGGATGATTTGTGGGTCAGATCTAAGGAAAGGTCAATCTTCAGATGTGAAAAGTACGAGTCTTCAGATGAGCCATAGAATGTTTCACGGCCTGTATGTGAGTTTGTATGTCAAAGATCAGAAAATATGCTAGAGGCTGAAGTGTTATCAGACGAGGTCACTTACGAGTCGTAAGTTGGAATAAGGGTCGTGGATATGGTCATTCTTGGAGAATAAAAGTTTCAAAGAGTTTCAGAAGAGTTAGCAGATGAAAACTTTTACGGGTTGTAAGTTAGAAGACATCTCATCGGAAGGTCTCATAGGTTGAAGACGGTTTTGGGAAGTGCAGAGTATGAAGCTTAGGTATGGGCCGTGATTCCATCTACGTAACGTAACCTTGTTCATCTACGTTGCCAAATCCATTTTTTCTATTCCATTTTTAATTTGTATTTTACTTATTATAAATATGTTTTTAGGTTTTTCTTTAAGAGAGGATGACAGATACAACAAACGAACACTACTTGTGGTTGTTTTTGCTTTTATATTTGATCTATAACACAATGATTTCTTGTTCTTCAATTCATCATTGTAAGTGATTAATTATGCTATTTCATAACATGATTTCTTCATAGCTAAATCGACAACTAGGCTTGTGGGAACCATGAAGAACTAACAAAGTAAAATCAGGATAATCCATAATTCTTGGAAAGTGTGCATGCACGTATTAACTATTCCCTTCGCTATGAATGATTTTTAATGGTGGACAACGTTAGAACTTGCCTAATTCTTACTTACTGGATCAAGGGAGTAATGAATGGGAAAATGGGGTAATTAACAGGATTTGATGTGATCCCTCTCGTCTAATCAACCTGAACTGATCATGGGATGCTTGTACTGTAATAAAAGGTAAGGATTAGTATTGTCACACTGCGGGAATGGATCAAATCACTTAGTGAAATTTGCCTCTCTCTTGGTAAAGGGTTAGGTAAACATAACTTACCAGTTTTGCATGCTACACATTAGAAAAGGTTATGATTATCTGGTTATACTGAGTTAGGAATTAATGGGGAATACAATACTCTAGTTACTTCTCTCACTGATTTCACAATACTTACACTTAATTGATTTTTTTAGTTTTGGTTTACTAATAGCAATTTTACAAAATCCCCCCTCCTTTGGGAAATAAGTAGATTAATTCTTTCAACTTGCCCATAGTTACTCCAGGTGTAGACCATATTCCCTGTGGGATTCAACCCTAACCTTAATTAGGTACTGTATTTTGACAGTGACCGCTTATCCTTAATTTGGAGGTGTAGTTTGGGCTACATCAAACCTCATCACGCCCTTCAAAGGCGATACCCACAGAAATACTTGGTCATCAACACAAAAGGATAAAAGGTGGCGCTTGCGGTCCACATAACTTTGATGGCGGCTTTGAGATGTCCTTCATCCATTTTGAATCACTTGAACTCTAGCTAAGGCATCTTGAAATAGGTCTGTGCTATATGGTTTAAGCTTGGAGGACTCGAAACAACCAATCGAAGTGCGACAATGCTTACCATATAGGGCCTCAAATTGGGCCATTTGAATACTCGAGTGGTAGTTTTTATGCAAGCTCTGCTAAAGGCAAAAACTAGTCCCATGGACCCCAAACTCCAATACATAAGATTGTAACATATTCTTCAAGGCCTGAATAGTCTGCTCTGACTGTCCATCTGTCTAAAGGTGAAATGCTATGTTGAGGCCCACTCGGGTGCCTAACTTCCTCTAAAAAGTTCTCCAGAAGCTAGATGTGAACTGTGACCCTCGATTAGAGATAATGGACACCGGAACCCCATGAAAAAGGACTACCTCCTATACATAGACCTAGGCTAGTTTCTCCACATTGTAAATAGACCACACTGAGAGGAAATGAGCTAACTTGGTCAATCGATCCATGATGACTCATATACTATTAATACCTTGGAAGTTTTGGGTAACCCAGTCACAAAATCCATCATGATCTACTCTTATTTCCACTCAAGAATGGGCAATATCTAAAACTCCCCACTAGGCCCTTTGCTATTTGGCCTTCACCTATTGGAAACTAAGACAACGAGACACATAATTTGAAATGTCTTTCCTCATACTATACCACCAACAATGTTGTCTGAAGTCACAATATATATTTACGGTGCTCAGATGAATGGAATATTTGTAATCATGGGCCTCACAAAGAATAAAGTAAACTAGATCTCCAACTCTAGGAACATGTAGGTGGCTATCATACCACAACACGTTTTCTGGATCAATACATGCTCGACCACCCTTACCTCATAATATTAACTCCCGAAGCCCAACTAGGGTTTCATCCTAAAACTATCGACCACAAATTTGATCAAGTAAGGAAGATAGAGCCCCAACAAAGGCCAATATCTGTCCAAAGTCTAAAAGATCCAACCTAACCATCCTGTTAGCCAAGGAATGTATGTCCAAAGCTATGGGTAATACCACGATGGGTAAGTAATCTAGGCTACCCATACTTTTTGCCTTTTGACTCAAGGCATCTGCTATCACATTTGCCTTGTCCGAATGATAGAGCATAGTCAAATCATAGTCTAGAATAAGTTCAATCCAACACTGCTGTATAGAATTTAGTTCCCTCTGACTCAAAATATACTGAAGGCTATAATGGTCCATATGAATCTCACAATGGACCACGACAATATAGATGGTGTCGCCATATTTTAAGTTCGAAAACTACCACTATAAAATCTAGATCGTGAGTGGGTAGTTGCGCTCATATGGTCTCAACTGGCAGGAGGCATAGGCAATAACTCAACCCTACTACATCAACATACATCCTAAATTGACACTGGATACATCATAATATATAATTAAACCCACTCTCTCAATTGGAAGATTTAGGATTGGTGTGGTGGTGAGTAACTCCTTTAGCCTCTAAAAGCTCCACTCATGTTCATCGGACCACTAAAAAAGGACACCTAGTGGGTCAATCGAGTTAATAGGGTGGTAATCATGGAGAATCCCTCAACAAAGCATCTGTAGCACTCAACCAGACCAATGAAACTCCATATTTCTATAACAGATATGGGCCTAGCGTAATCTCAAATGGCCTCAATCTTGGCCTAATCGACTGTAATGCCCTCCTTGGACACCATGTGTCCTAGAAATGTGACTGAATCCAACCAAAACTTGTACTTTGAGACTTAGCATAAAGTAGATGATCTCTCAAAGTCTGGAACATAACTCAAGTGTTGAACATGCTCATCTTTGCTCCGCGAGTATACTAAAATAACATCAATGAATATAGATCACATAAGTGTCAAGATAGGGCCTAAGTACTTAGGTCATCAAGTCCATGAAGGCAACAAGGGCATTAGTAAGCCCAAACAATATCACCATAAACTCTTAGTGGCCATAGTAGGTCCAAAAGGCAGTCTTAGGGTTATCAATTACAATAATACTCAAGTGGTGATAGTAAAATCTCAAGTCAATTTTAGAAAACACAGCGGCACCCTGAAGCTAGTAAAATAAGTAATCAATATAAGGAAAGGGGTAACAGTTCTTCACTGTTACCTTATTAAGCTGCCTGTAATCTATGCACATCTATAAGGTCCCCTTCTTTTTCTTACCAAATAGGACAGGAGTACCCCATGGCGATACACTTGGATGAATGTCCCTCTCTGGACCAATTCAATACTTTTCAAATCAATGACAACATTTGATATTGTCAATATCAATTCTTAGACGGGGAGCAAAATATATAGAAACATAAGAATATATAGAACTTGGATCAAATAAAGCTGAAGCAACCTACTGATATAAGAGGATAGTACCTTTGATGAAATCATCTAATACATTTCCCTCTGCCCTAGCTAAAGCAACATAACTATGGCCCTATTCGCCTCTTCCATGCCTGTCAATCTTGCCACCTGACCTACCTCCTCGAGGACCTCCTTGTATACCCTATTGGCTACCATCACAGCCTTGTTGTTGATCTCCATTGCTTCGACCCTGACCCTTGAATCCACCCCCAAGTGGAGTTGGTACTACTGCCAATCATTTAGCTTGGATAGGTCAGTCTCTAGACCAATGGTATACTGAGCCACAATAGAAACACCCTGAGGTCGAATGCCCTAAAGTACCCTGTTCGAAGTGGGAAAGGAGCTAACTTGGTCCCCTTGAGCTTTGGCTTATGGTAAGACTACCTCAACTGGTTAACTAGGTTGACCCTTATAATATCTATCATGCCAAAACATTTGGTGGGTCCTATTATATCTTTCCTAGCCCCTAGACTGAGACCCACTAAAGCTACCCTAGTGCCTGTCCCTCTTATTGTTGCCCCCTTGGGCCTCATGATGAATAAACTCTATCATACGGGCATGAACAATAATATCAAGGAATAAGCAACCCAAATAAACCATATGATCTACCCCTAATCTTAATTGAGGCCTCAACCTATGCACAAAACACCTCACTCTCTCCTCCTTAGTGGGTAGAATCATAGTGACATATCAGAAGACCTGGTGAAATCTATCCTCATACTCAGTAACTATCATCTGGCCCTGCTCCAACCGCGTAAATTGATCCCAAAGTTGGTCCCTAATGCTCCTGGGATATACTTGGCCAAGAAGGCCTCTGAAACTAACCCTGTATCAATGGTGGTGACCCAATTGGCCTAGTTTATAAATAGGAGTGCCACCACTGTCTAGTGAGCCCACAAAACTAGTGGGTGATGAAGTCAACTTCTCTAGACTCCATAAGACCTAAGGACTGGAGCTGTTCCTAACATGTGTTGAAAAATTCCAAGGCATCCTCTTTGTAAGATCCAGTAAATATTGGGGCGACAACCTCTGAAAGACACCCAATACTTTTTGCTCCTGCAAAGACATAACACCCTTTAATACTGTTGACAAGGGTGCAACAAAAGGTGTGGATGGTTGAAATTCAAATGATAGTGGAATAAGGTTGGCCTATAGTGCTGGGATGTCAATAGCTGAAGTTGGAGTCGGTGGTTTAACCTCGATAGCCATAAGCAAATGGGAAATCATTGCTTGTAAGGCTGGATTAATAGTTGGTGCTTCTGCGGGTTGTGCTGCTAGTGGTGGCCTCTTATGTTGCAGAGGGATAGAGGCATGTCAATGTTCCTCCTCTGGGTATGGTGCTACATCCCTATCTAGCACTGGTGCCGTGCCCTTACCTCGAGGTCAACCTTTGGTGAGCCATAACCTACGAATGAGTGAGATAAGTAAGTTTTCATGAAACCAATGAGACACACACTGCATAAAAGGATACAACATAGAGAATAATTCCTAAATAACATCTTGTAGATTCTCAAGGATAGGTTATAGACGTGTTTGCACCGATTCACAATACTCTACTAGACATTAGCTCTGCACAAGTTAGACCAATGAATTTGGGGCTCTAATACTAACTTGTGATGATCCGATTTCTCGAGTCATAATGGCACCTACAGTAACTTGTTGATAGGTAAGCCAAACTCAAAATCTTAAATAAGTAATGGGTATGAGGGAAAAAACTAAATAGAACTAAGGATCTGTCACGACCCGAAAGTGGGGTCTAAATGTGACATGGCGAAGGAGATCCCAAAAGTCCTCGATCAAGCCATCATAGCATTATTACTCACATCATCGGTTCGAAATCCTGGAAAAGTAAACACATAACACATAATTCTAGGGGATAGGGGGCTTTGGACTCAAGAAATGGGGATGTTGCCGGGAATGGGATGAACATGAATCACATAACACATAACAAGTATTTCTAAGGGGCAGGTAAGTAGGACTCAAGCTATGGGAGCATACCGGGTTAGGGGAATTTCTATAGAAGCACATTCCCAATATTCACAAGCCCATAAACATAATCGTAAACATAATCAAAACATCTTTTCCACAAACAAACCCCAATAGTCATAATATCCCAATAAAGCATAATACAACATGCAAGAGTTTAGTATGTCCAACATAGCCTCTACATACGATAGAGTGGGGCCTTAACATAGTTTGAGGCTCACCCTTAATATATAAAGTAAAGACATAAACAGTACAAGGAAGATAAAAAGTAGCTATTGCCGTTGAACAAAAGGGATTACCACAAGGAAAAACTTTAAGGATGCCACTCATCATCCAACGGGAGGTGGAAGTCATCACTGGTCCCTACATGGTTAGAACATGTAGATAAAGAGTATGGTTTAGTAAACAATAAGTACTAAGTATGCGGGCATGCAATGCATATGACAATATAGTATGACCAATGAGATGACAAGGTGACAAGTGATACGAAAGGAATGCACTTAGTCAAAGAGGAGTATATCATAACATTATGCCATGTCATGATGCATGAAATGCAACCTAGGATCATATCATAGCAGGGATGTTACCTTAACAACACCGGAGGAGACCCGAGCGAGCTACTACTTGGATCCAAAATACTTGCCAGGTAGATCCCTAGTCAACCCTTCTACAAGGGGATACATAACAAGTTAATCCCATCTAGGGAGATATCCCATGTTGGTACATGGTTTGATGGAAAGGAGTATGGACCCCTGGAGATAGCCTCATCCCACGGGAATACATATATATATATGCATGCAAACCTTTCAAAACAGAGGGTTGACATTCTTTTCAAAACCATGCATCATTAAACAAACCAAAACATGATCAAATCCATATCCATATCCACACTTAGGCTAAAAGCCAACAAGAATTTCAAAAATCATTTCTATATCAATGCAATAAGAGTATATCATCTACATAGCTTATCATATCAAGCCTTCATAACATAACAAAGTGGTGCAAGCACCCATAATGCTCAAAGAGCCATAACAAGAGACTATGTGATCACAAGCCTTAACATATCATATCATAACAAGAGGGCCATGCCCTTAACAAGAGTTTCATCATAACCATTTTTCAATGCATATGCCATGAATGACAGATCAAGTGCATGGGTATTGGAGGATTCAAAGTTTAAACCACAATTCAATAGGTAATTCAATATAATCCATGATAAAATCCCAATTTAAAACATAATGCAATTTACTCATGCATATTAAACCATTAAAGGGACATGCACATTGATCCTTCTAGAATTTCCATGCATTTTATAAAATTCAAACTTAAATCATCATTAAATCACCTAATTTCTATAGCTCACAACTCAATGCAACGAAATACATCAAAATTAAAGAACCCATAATCAAAGAAAGCTTAAATAATAATTTAAAGAGGAGGGTTTTTGGGTCTTCATGGATGAAAGGTAATCCATGAATCAAACCTACATACCTTGAGTTTAATGAAGAGAATTGAATGGAATTGCAAGAAAGATATATTTTCCTAAATTTCTTCAAGCGTTCATCAATGGAGGTTAAGAGAATTGAGATAAATTTTTGAATGAATTGAAGAGTGATGAAATGAATAAAAGGGGATTAGGGTTTGATTTAGGGGTGTTTGGAGACCTTAGATAGGCTAAAAGGGGCATAGAATCTAATTAAATTATGAATTAACCATTAATGAAATGGATTAGATCACTGAAAACAGTTGCTCACAGAAGGCACCCAGTGGCCGTCCAGAGCCTCACAGACTGTGAGCCTTTCTGTGAGACCTCACTTGGTCTCTCCTTCGACTTAAACTCTCGGGGGACTTTCTGTAGCAACTCACGAGGGGCCTCAAGGATCGTGTGGCTTCCCATAGACCGTGTACTGGTCCATAGAGCATCCCTTGGTCCGATGTCCAGCCCCGAACCTAGGCCAACACTCTGGATCACTTCACGGGATCCTTCACGACCATGAAGGGTCAAATGGACCGTGAAGTGGTCCGTGGGACCATACTTGGTCCATGGCTTGATCCCCAAACCCTAGGATCACACAGGACTAACCCACAAACACCACCACGATCCGTGGACCACCAAACGGTCCCTGGTCCCACCCTTAGACCCTATTCCAGAACCCTTTTCTAGAATACTTTCAATTACGGGCAATCTCACTGCAAGGGTCGTAACTCCCACATCCAAACTCCGAATTGAGTGAAATCAGTTGGGTTACAAAGATAACTCAAAGAGCTTAGATTTGATACATAGTATCCCATAGAGTTCATCCCATACCAAAATATATGGTCTTTCAAAGTTCACCGCCAAACCGGCCGTACAACTTCACCAAACGATCCTCTTGAATCCGGCCACTTAAATGCAACCCATGGCTACCAAAATTCAACCATGACAAGTTCAACACTAACCTTGACCAACCATTATGAAGTTTAAGAATTTTTGGGTCGTTACATCATCTCCCCCTTGGGAACATTCATACTCGAATGAGCTAAAACTATGGCTTGAGGACAACAATTAAACAAGAGACAATTTTAACCACAACTCATAATTGATCATGCATCATTTCAAAAGTCTTTCAAAAGTCTTTCAAAACTCATGTCAAAACATCGTTTAAATCATTTTCGTGCTCATGTGTGCATGCAATGTCACGAATCTCAAGAATTTTAAAGAATTAGGACCACAAAAGGATAGAACCTGGTACCTTAGGCTTGAGTAGATTGGAAGAGGTAGGGATATTTTTCCATCATGTCCAACTCTGCTTCCCACGTCGAACTCTCCACATCTTGGTTCCTCTAAAGCACCTTGACTAAAGCTACATCCATGTTGCGAAGCCGCTTCACTTGCCTATACAAAATTTCCACCGGCACCTCTTCATAGGTCAAATTCATCTCAACCCTCACACCCTCTAAAGGTGTAATTTCCTTAGGATCACCAACCAACTTCCTTAACATGGACACATGGAATATTGGATGAATGGTACTCATGTCCAAAGGCAAATCCAATATATAAGCCACATTGCCAACCCGCTCCACAATCTCATAAGGTCCGACATACTGGGGGCTCAACTTGCTCTTTTTTCGAAAACACATGATGCCTTTCATAGGGGACACTTTCACATACACCCACTCACCAACGTGAAATTTAAGATCCCTCTTCCTAACATTCAAATAAGACTTTTGGTGACTTTGAGCCATCTTCAATCTCTCCCAAATCAATTTCACCTTTTCAATGGCCTAAACATCCAAATCTAGGACTAGAAAGGCCGCTTCACCTATTTCAAACCAACCAACCAGAGATCTACATCTTCTATCATATAAAGCTTCAAATGGAGCATACCAATGGTAGCATGAAAACTATTGTTGTAGGAAAATTCAAAGAGCAGTAGGTGATCATCCTAATTTCCCTTGAATTTCAACACACAAACCCTTAACATTACCTCTAAAGTTTGAATCGTCCTTTTTGCTTGCCCATCAGTAATGCGGTGCTCAACTTGATCTTAGTACCAAGTCCCTTTTGAAAAGACTTCCAAAAATGATAAGTAAATTGAGTACCACGATCCGATATAATAGACCTCGGTATACCATGCAATCTCACTAACTCCCGAATATACACCTTAGAATACTCCTCGACACTATAGGTAGTCTTAATAGGTAAGAAGTGAGCCAACTTAGTCATCCTATCAACCACAATCCATATAGAATCAAATTGTCTTCGAGTACGAGGTAACCCAACCACAAAATCCTTGTTCACATCTTCCCAGTCCAAGTAGGAATTTCAATATCTTGTGTTAAACCATCGGGGTTTTGATGTTTTGATTTTCCTTGTTGGCAATTAGGACATTCCGACACAAACTTGGCTATGTCCCTCTTTATACCATGCTACCAATACAACTCTCTCAAATCTCGGTGCATTTTGGTAGATCTCGGATGAATAGAATATTGAGAATTATGAGCCTCTCTCATGATAATCTCCCTTAAGCCATCAGCATCCGAAACACATAAACGGTCTTGATACCGTAGCACACCATCTCCCCCTTGGGAGAAAAACTCAATCTTTCCATCGGTAACCAACTTCTTCAACTCTACCAAGGAAGGATCTAGGTCTTGTTTTGTCTTAACATCAACTACTAAGGAAGACTCAGATCCACCTTGAACAAGAATTTCACCATTATCAGATTCGGCCAACCTCACACCCAACCTAGCCAAATGGTGCACCTCTTTCACTATATCCTTCTTGTCCTCTTCCACATGCGTCACACTTCCCATAGAAAGCCTACTAAGGGCATCCGCCACAATATTAGCTTTGTCGGGATGATAAAGGACAATCATATCATAGTCCTTGAGAAGTTCCAACCATCTTCTTTGCCTCAAATTAAGGTCTCTTTGGGTGAACACATATTGC
>JBCEWC010015782.1:0-13514 GCA_038996855.1 Solanum aculeatissimum
AGTTAATAAGTTACAAAATTCATAATTTCTAAAAAACAAAAATATAACTAAAAAATACACTAAAAATGAGCAAAAAAAAATAAGAAAATTAATACGTTAACTTGATGGGGTGGGGCGGAGGTCCGACGGCGAGTTGGTGCCGAAAAACGGCACCGGGGAGGGAGCAAGGCCGAGAGGGGGCAAGGGAGTGACTAGGGTTTAGAGAGAGAGTGGAAAATTTGTTTAAAGTGAGGAAGAAAAATGGGGCGGATTGGGGTATATATAGGTCGAGGGGCGATGGACGGCGTCACTATGTCCATCGCTTTTCATTAAACGGGTTTGACCGTTGACCAAAAAGCGATGAACAGTCCGTCGTAATTTTTTTTTAAATTTTTTTTAAAAAAAGCGACGGACTGTATCGTCTAATCCGTCACAATTTAAAAAAATCAGAAAAAAAATTACGAATTGCGACAGACTGTGTCGCTATATAATTAAATATATATAAATTAAATAATAAAAAATTAGCAAAAAAAATCGCCAAAATTTGCGATGCACATGTTGACACTGTCCGTCGCTTTTAATTATAAAATTAATTTTTTTTAAAATTACACAAAAGCGACGAACTGCGTCGTTCTGTCCTTCATTTTTTTCGGAGACGCAGTCCATCGCTTTTTGCCAGTTTTTTAGTAGTGTTGTAATTATTGAGGAAAGATATTGGAATCTATTTTAAATTTTTTCTATTAAGTATTATTATCAAAGTCATATATATTATATGCTCTTTATTGTTGATGTGTAAATCTTGCAGTAAATATGCACAATTTTTTTTATTTTTTTAGAAACAAACCTTAATATAGATAAAGATAACACAGGCATATAAAAGCTTAGAACCCATGTTAGCTCCAAAACAAGATTGTAGGAGCATCAAAAGTGCTTTAAAACATTTAAAGTGTCAATCTTAGTAGCAGTCTTGCAAAAATATATAGAAACAGCAGCCAACCAGAAAAGCTAGTGGTCAATGCTAACACAAAACAAGGATAGTTTGATAGGGAATGCAGAACAGATAAGCTTCAATCTTTGCTAGCAGATGGCGATGATTGGGCTTCATTACTATGATCCTTTATATAATTGTTATAAGCATTTAAAAGTAGTTGTGTGTGCTCTATCTTCACTTCCAAATATGTCTTTAATGCCTCTTGTTCCAGTATCTCTGGAGAATTTCGCAACTCAGGCGAAATCACTTTCTCATACACCAGTGTCCCTAACTTTATTCCTAATGACATACTTTGTAGGGAAATATCAAGCACTCTTATTTCAACTTCCTTTTTACTTCCGCGCAAACATGCCTCAAAATTTACAACAAGTTATTTATCTTTCGCAACTCGCTCGAACAACTCATGCAAAGTTTGCGCATCCAATCCAGTTTTCGGGATAATTCTATGCTGCTTCTGCTGTCTCGGTCGTTCAATTTCTGGGATGTTGTGCTGTTTTTTTGGATTGCTCTGCTTCTTCTACCCAGTTGTCGATAATTGGAATGTTGAATCCAAATTTTCTGACCTAATTCGAACAATTGGAGTTGGTGGGGGGGTTGCAGAAGCGCTTCTTCTTCCAACACTCTTTTCATACTTTTCTCTCAAACGCCTAATTTTCTCTCTTAATTGGATCTATGTAGGTTGAAGTGTAAGTGATTGAAAGATAAATGCATGAAATTCGGTCACATTTTGCCCGGCGTCACGACCTGTTTGGTCCTTGAACTCAATCATACCTCTGAGTATGGAAATTTCATCTTCATCACTCCACACTTTGAAAAAAGGGGGAGGTTTCATCATACTCTTTGGAGAAGGTTCATCATATCCGTCGTCGGAAGGAGTATCGGTGTAAAGTAGCTCAATATCCTTGTTTTTGTTCTTTGATTTTTCTTTTCTGATCCTTCCTTCTTCAAGATTCTTGTTTTTTCTTTTCTTTGATCCTTCCTTTCTAACAATTCCTTCTTCAACAATATCCTTATTTTTTTATTTTTCCTTTCTTACCATTCCTTCTTCTTCGCTTGCATATTCCTCCATTCTCCTGAATTGTAACAAATGAACAAGGTTGAATTGTAACAAATGAACAAGGAGCCTGAAGGTGAAAGGTCACTCTGCTCCATATATGTATATACATGCAGGGAAGCCTGACATCAGTTGGACGTTTTCCAAGGAAACATAGCAATAAATCATTAAATTGTCGTAAATATGCACAATTTACTTTTTGATTTTAGTTGATTTTAGTTGATTTTATTTTAGTATTAAAGTATGTTAATAGGTTTGTTTGTAATTGGTGATTTTTTAGTGAAATATGCACAATAAAATTTTTGACTTTTTTGTTGATTTTATTTTGGTTAAATTATGTTAATAAGTTTGTTTCAGTACACATTGTAAATGGTGGTATTTTATCTTAAAAATGCACAATTAACTTTTTTGATTTTATTTTGATTTAAACTATGTTAATTTGTTTGTTTGAGTACAAATTGTCAAAATCATTATAAAATGAAATTCACATAAATGACTGATTCATAGATATACACCATATTAGAGAATGTCTTAACAATAAGTAACTATATTAAATCAAAAGTACACATTAAACCAGCCAGAAAAACTAATGTCTTATTTCAAAATTAAAAAATATAATAAAAAATACAGCCAAAATTACACAAAAAATTTGGACAAACGACATGCTGACAGAAAAAGCAAATCATAAGTTAAATAGAGAATGTCTTAACAATAAATATCTATATTAAACCAAAAATACATATTAAACCAGCCAACAAACCAAAAAAATCATTGTCTTATTTCAAAATTCAATAATATAATCAATAATACAATCAAATTTAAATAAAAAATCTAGACAAACAGACATGCTGACAGAAAAAATCAAACCATAAGTTAATTAGAGAATGTCTTAACAATAAGTAACTACACAATCAACAGACCAAAAAAACATAACTGTCTTAACAAAAAAGCATAAAATCATTGGTTAGATAATGTTTGAAATTAGATAATTCTTCCTTCGGAGTATCAACTTTGACGGAACCACGTTGTCACTGACTGTAATGTATTCCCTTGCAACTTTTGGAGCACCAAACCTGCTAAAAATCTTCTCGCTGACTTCGTTTTCACTGACTGCATCAACCTCTATCTTTGTTGTTCCATATTTTCAAAGCAATGCACCATACCTTAAACGGGATAAATGAGGGTCTATAAAACAAGTAGAAATGTCCATATGGCCTTGCGAAAAATATTCGACAAAAACACAAGTGTATAAACCACAATTATTGAAAAATAAATAAAAGAGTAAATTATGATTACATAAAAAAGTAAATTATGACTATTATTATAATAAAAATAATACCATAATAACACTTACTAACTAAAACTCAACATATAAATACCAACTATTAACAAATAAATACACCAACCATCAAACTTTGAAACCATCATTGCACCCAAAACAAAACCAAAACAAACTCATTTCTAACATCAACAATTTCACAATAAACTTTAACTTAAAGATCATAGTTATCACACCCAAAATGTTATAACATATACTCTATTTTTAATTGAAATATAATTAAAAATTCAAAAAAATCAAACTTCAGCGTCATTTTTTTCATTATTGTACGAGACATAGATTTTTTTTTATTAACTTTCACCAAACTTAACATTAATTTTATAACAAAAAAATATTGAAAGTTCTAATTCAGCAACCCCAACAATAACTATTTATTTGCTGAAAAATGAACATTTATAAGAAAATTTTCATTGTCATAATAACTGTAAAATAAATTTAAACGAAAAATAACTAACCATGCTATCACTTTCAAACACCATCAATAATCACCTAGTACTAATCCACAATTTTCTTTTTTATAAGTTTCACCAAATCTAACATCAATTTTTCAACTAAAAAAATTGAAAGTTTTGATCCACCAAAACAAACATCAACCATTCTAGGTTTTACCAATTTTAACACCAATCGCTTTATCAAAAAATTGAATGTGCTCATTTACCAAGTTTAACAACAACCATTCTTTGTTGAAAAAAAAATCTCTTCCAAAAACAAGTATGTCTTAATAGATGAAAAGAAATTTAAAAAAAATAATGTATAGGTAATCAATTTTAAGAATGAAATTAAAAATGATGAAAGTTTACTATCATATGTCAAAAAAAAAATCAGAAAAAAAATTACCTTGATCTAATCTATAGATTTGATTTCTTGGTTCAATCGAGACTAGTAGTTCATCCTCAAAATCATTAGGACTTTTTCGAACAGGGTTTTTTTCATTCAAAATTGACATTAAACGATTAAAGGAAAGGAAAAAAGATAAAAATCACTGCAAAAATGGATTCAACAATTAAAATTGCAATAAGGATTGTGAAAAACAATTTCATCCAAATTTGACATGATGAACAATTAAAAGATATGGAGAAAGACAAAAATCACTACAAAAATGAATCCAACAATAAAATTGCGACAGAGTTTGTCTGGAATTGAAACAGAAAAGCAATGGATGTTAAAACAGAGCTATGTAGAAGGTTTCAATCAAAGAAGAAATACTTCTGACTATTAAATGTGCATTTTCTTAAAAAAAGAAAAATAATAATATTAAAAGAGTTGACATGGATGTAAATAAAAATATTAAATCTGTAAATATTTTTTAGAATTGACATGGTTGATAATATAAGTTCTTAAAGTGTATACTCTTGCAATTTTTTCAAAATCAAACCCTTACCAATAAAGTAAAAATTTAGATAGAAGTAAGATTATCCATCTAAAAGTTGTTCAATGTACTACAAGTTTATTAAATATGTGCAAGAATTAACTCGATGGCTCAATAACAGCCACTGTAAATCACTTTGATCATGTGTGGTTGGCAATGGAAGGCCGAAAGATTCTGTCAAGAGAATATTAAAAGGCACCGTAGGGTTGGTTTGTTCACAAAATACTCACAGCTTCCTTGAAAAATATCCTCCATTACACCCCCTTGTAGTGTTTGAATATTTAAAGTTTTTTCTGCAAATTATTCTGGACAATAACACAAGGTAAAGTTCGAGATGGAAGACTTCCTTTGTATATGCAAGAATGAAGCTGAATGACAGAGTAAAAGGTGGCAAGAATGCACAAATTCTTCAGCTCTTACGACCAACACGTTTTAAAGATACCGGTAAGAGTAAAATTCCAAGACCCTTCCAAGGATGCATAGAGCTAGATCCTTCATAATACAAAGATGCAATGCACGTACAACATATTTTCAGCGAGTGACATAAGGCAACGCATTAAAATATACTGACAAGCTTTTATCTATCATATTCTGCTTAATCTTACATCTCTTTAGTAATTCCCCAAGTTTGTCAGTTTCTTTCATTTCCTTAATCAGAGGTTCACTTTGACCTTCATTTAGATCTTTCATTGCATTATAACTGGCTTTTACAAACTCAACATCCTTTAGATGCTCCATTTCATTGCCTGCGCCAGTTGTGGGAAAATCTTCGCTATGTGAAGTCATACCTGGATAAGGTTGGAAAGCTCTTCCTTCCCCATCAAGCATAGCACATCCAAGAAGAGGCATCCGTCCAGCTTCAACCATTTCATCAAGAGATGGATGTGGCAAATAGTAAAGCGACTGTGCAGAGTTTTCAAGTTCCACAGCTCCAGGCATTGAAGTGGAAAAATCATGCTTCATCAGGATATACACTGAAAAAGATGTATCATTAACTAACTTCATCAACTGCCAATTGAATGCCCGTCGGAAAATCATAACCCAGTTTGGTACAATGTAGTAGTGTGAGTTCTGGAGTTGAAGCTGCACAAACTTCTGCATCATAACACTTGCCTCTTTTTCTGCATGTGGAAGTATCATCAACTTGGTCATCTCTGTGAAGTACTTTATTAGACAACTTTGAAGCTGTAATATCTGCTTTTCAACATCCACATCGGAACCTCTATGTAACCAAGATGTATCATCCATAAAAGATGGAAATTTGCAGTTAGATATTGCACGCACAACTGGTTCAATTCTTGGAGCTAAGCTCCATCCCAGCTTTGGCAAGTGCTGGGTCACAGCTTCGTGCTCATGGCTATGTTCCTCCAGCAAACCTATTTCAGGACAGGGCCAACAGGTAGGATTAGCATGAGCTGCAGCAGCTATTTCTCTCATTGACTGATCTAAGGCCTCATTAAAGGCTGAGATACAATTATTTGGACCCACATCACAAGCTTTCATTTCACCAAGAACCCCAAGCAAAGAATTCAAATGGCAGAGAACCAGTTCTCGGGCTTTTACACACTGGAGAACTGGTTGTGGTGGTGATTCACTTGCCAGCCATTTCAGTCCTCCTCTTAATTGCTCATCACTGAAAAAACCATTCAACTGTTCCATCTGTTGGTTTTTTAGGTAAATAACACTAAAGGATTGAAGTCTTGCTTCATGGACTTCATGTAGCTCCAGTTTTTTTACTATAGTGGAAGGATCTGCATTTTCCTTGCACAGCTCACTTACGATCAAAAGGGGTAACTGAGAACCACAAGGTAGAGACATTAACAGCTTATGAAGCTGATTTTTCTGAAGAACCCATGGGATACTTTCTGACAACTGGAAGAGAACTGCACTTGCACCTGCTACTGTCTCATTAAGATTCTCAAAATTAGTGTACTTGATAACTGATAAACAACAAATAAGGTCCCCGCCTGATTCGTTAAGAAGCCACTTCCTCCAAACAGAGAGACCTGGAGACGTTATTAGTGTATCATTTTCATCTCCTCTTGCAGGCATGAGCTTGGAAAGCAACCATGACTTGGCATTCAACTGGTCCACGTCATTATTTGGGTTCAGATTGTTTATATTATCCTGACAACATATTATTACTTTCCAGCAAAGGCATCTGGCAGCTGCATTTTTTTCATGGAGAGTGGTGGCAACTACATCTGAAACATTCAGCCTTGACCATGATCTTTCCTGAGTTTGGTACCATTTCGCGACAGAACGATCAATGTTGAACTCGACTGTTGTGCTATGTTGCTAAAATGAGGAACAGTAGCAAATATCAGTGAAAATAAATTGACCATAAAAGTGCTCAAGGATGACGTGTATGCACATCCAATTTCAAACACACAGATGGCAAAAACTGTATGTGAGATGGAGACATTCTTGTGCAGAAAGCTGACATGCACATCTGAATGAAACATCTCAAGGGTGCAGGAAGAAATCTTTTTTTCCTTTCCTCTCTTTTGCTCCCATGGAACAAAACTAGAGAAATAATTTCTGACCAAGTAAAAAAGTTAATATTATGCAGATGTATAGAGATTTGGCAATAAAGATTTAAGGCTTGAGACAAAGAAATATGCAGTAAAGTTCAAAACTATTTTGAGTTCATCTTGAAACTTTTATGTTACCTTGCCAAATAATCTGATACAATGACATTTTGTGAAAACATCAAATAAATTCAACATTTGCAAATCTTGAGATTTCAACTAAGCAATTCTGTTTTTTTAACCATGTTTCTATCAACAAAGCAATTCTGTTTTTTTTAACCATGTTTCTACCAACCAAGCATTTCTGCTTTGGTGGCATTAGATTAATTTTATCTTTTTATATGTGCCTTTGTAAGAGAGAGGCCTCTACCATGAGATCAGAAGATGTACTTGAATGTTTAGTGAGGAATAGACGGAGATGATGCCTCTTGTCTGTGGCATTTGGTTGGGATTCAATCCATTCCAATAACTACCCTTTGTTGGAAAATTCACGGAGGAGGTCGTCACTCTCAAATCACTCAAATTCTATTTAAAGACAAGTGAAGAAATGATTTTCTTTACTTCATTCAGCTTTCTTACACAAAATGTAGTGCTGTATTCAGAATTTATAGAACTTCTAGCATGTACATAATTTAAGTCCAAACTTCATCACCCCCTAGTTCATGAGCAAAAAAATCTATGCATTCTAAGACTGACAGAATAGGTTTCTACTTCACCAGCTGAGATAATTAATGTATCACCCAAATCAAAAAAAATAAATTCCAACAAAAGGTTCGATTCTTAACACCCTTGGCCTACTTTATGGCAAACATTTTTCAACCAATTCATAACTACTATGCCTATTTCCACACAACATATGGTATAGAAGTGGAAGTGGGGAGAATAATTACACTCAAATGGTTGGAAATTTTAGGATATCTTATGTGGATGAAATAAGGCTTTCAGTATTCTGGTTGGATTCCAATATGATGCCCCTCCAAACAAATAAAAGCAAGAGAAATCTAATAGTTCTCTAAACCATGAAGTGATTGACCCTTCATATGAAGAAATCGAGAAAAGCTTTCTACCAAGAAAAAAGGACTCAGTAATAGAGCTTATGCAGCAGGAGGCTAACTTTTTTTTTTTTTGTGATGACAAGGGAAACCCGCAGCCGCTACTCTTTGGGTGAGCACAGGGTAAAATCCCTGCTCCTATGCAATAGCTTGCAAACCACACAGTAAAGGCAACCCACACTAGGCAACCCCGGTGCGACGAGCTTAACTCAAAAGACAAACCCCTTGCTTTCGCTGGCAAGGGATTTCAAACTAGAGACGTCCAACATGGCAATTTCAAGCCCAAACCACTGGGCCACCCCGAAGGGTAGCAAGAGGCTAGCTTTTAGTAAATATCTAGAAACATCAGACTTGATCACTAATAACATGAGTTATTGTGACTAGCAGAGAGATTTAGGGGTCGTTTGGTATGGTACAACAACAACATACCCAGTGGAATCCCACAAGTGGGAGGGTAAAAATGTACGCAGACTTCACCACTACCTCATTGAGGTAGAGAGGTTGTTTCCGAGGAACCATCGTCTCAAAAACCCATAAGCAAAATAAACTAGATACGAAAACAAAAAACAGGAAAGGAAAAACAAGGAAGAACAACTAATAACAAAAATAATGATAGAAGGTAGATACAATAAATTCAACAAATATAAGACGGATAATGACACCACAGGATAATAAAGATCGGACTAAACCTACTAACCTATCCCTACTAGCCTGCTACTCTAATACGCGCCCTCCACGCTTTTCTATCTAAGGTCATGTCCTCGTTGAGATTAAATGTCGTCATATCTTGTCTGATCACTTCCCCCCAATACTTCTTCGGTCTACCTCTACTCCTCCGTGTAGCCCTTAAATCCAACCTCTCGCACCTCCTAATAGGAGCATCGGTACTTCTCCTCTACACATGTCAAAACCATCGCAGTCTTGCTTCCCTCATCTTGTCAGCCACAGGGGCCACCTCTAACTTCTCTCAAATGGTTTCATTCCTAATCTTATCACTCCTGGTATGTCCACACATCCATCTCAACATCCTCATCTTCGCAACCTGCATCTTCTGAACATGTGAGTTTTTGTTTGGCTAACACTCCACCTCGTACAATAGAGATGGTCTAACCACCATCCTATAAAACTTACCTTTAAGTTTAGGTGGTCTAACCACCATCATATCGTTTGGTATGGTGCAGAATAATAATGCAAAGAATAATGTATTAGTAATGTTTGTGTTAGCTATGCTTGCATTAGTTATGCTAAAATTATTTCTTATGCAATGTCAGGTTTGGTGTATTAAAAATAACATGAAATGCATAATTTCTTTTAAAAAAAAGTTTGTTTACAAAATACCATCCTCAATTATGATGGAAGGGATGTGGAAAAGGTTTTGAGGGACAATTGTGTCTTTAACCATGCTAATGAATGTAGTAGAACCCATTGCCTTACTAATACTATGAATTTTCATGAATTAGTTATACACACCTTAATACGAAAGAGTGTACAACCAATGCTTGATTGAAAAAGAGTACCAAATAAAGCACTAGCAATACAAAAGGCTAATGCATTATTTTTTTAATATACTTTATCAAACAACCCCTTGAGAGTGTAAATTTAGAATACTGACTAGCATTTAAGATTTTAAAATAATAGCTTAAATGTTATGTTGATTAATTAGTCCAAAATATGTCAAATTAAGTTCAAAGTAAAAAGATTGGTAGATATCATATCAGTTTGAATCTAAGTTGCTCGGACTCTTCACTTTCGATGTCACCCCGTGTTGACATGACATATGTGTGGGTATGGTACCCACGCTCGATCTGGTCAACCAATTTAGGGCACTTAGATCAAAGTAGATGAAGAAATTCCAGACCGATTTAATAAAAAAGAGCAGACTGGTGAACTAAAACTCTCGCTATGTGCAGGGTCCAGGGAACAACCGAACCAAAAGAGTTTATTGTACGCAACCTTACTCAACGGGACAAATTCAACGATTTCGATAATCAAAACAAAAACTAAGGTGCAAATTGAAGAAAATGGAATACCTTGTATATAGAAATTTTTGTCACCCTTTTTCCTTCTCTCTCCTTCCAAGGATCTTAGTCAATATTTTCTTCTCGGGTTTTCCACATAATATCTCATAAGTTAGGGTTTAAAGCTCTATTTTTGGATATTTAAATTATTTTAGCCAGGCCCCGCACCTGTATCCATATTTGGATCTATATTCTCAAATCTTAAAATTAAGATCATGAAGTATTTGACCTCTAGATCCGTACCCGTACCGGACTTTGAGCAACATGGGTTTGAATTGAGAGAGCGGAATGTTTTAAATTCATGCAACATCTTTAGACTTACATAGTTGTTTTTTTAATATGTTAACTTGAGTCAAGGGTCTATCAGAAACCACCTCTATAGTCTCTACCTTCTCAAGGTAGGGTATGGTTATGTACACACCATACCTTTCCCAGACTCCCATTTGTGGATTACACTGGATATGTAACAGTTGTTGTAACATCTTTATGACTAAATAATGCACCATTTTACCCTATAAAATTTCAATGATTAGAATATGTAGTCAAATGATATTATGAACTGATAGAGGGAGAATATGTCATTTTAAGAAAGGCGTCAAGTAATTTTAGATTGCCAAAATTGGAGGCAAGTCGAGTTTGGCCAGTGGGCACAAACAGATCCCAAAAGACCAGAAAATTCACTATTTTTCTCATGTTCTGTTGAGCCAAATATCAGTTGTCACCATTACATAGAAAGAAAAAAAAGCGAGAGAACAAGATGAACCAGCACTACCTGCAGATTCAGCATCTCCAGTAAATTTTTCCTAAGAAGAATATTGATTAATAGGTAAAGGTTAATTACTGACTCGCCAATTAAAGTAAATAGGGGTTGGATCACTCAATACTCATAGAAATAAATAGGGGTCAGATCACTCAACACTCTCAGGTCACAAACACTCCATCCTTCCCATTTTATGTCACAGATTGACCTTCTGAGGAACATTACAGTTAATCAAAACCTATGTTAATTAATAAAAAATATCAAAATGCAACTTCATAATTCTCTGTACATAATCAGATTTTCATAATTAAACTAAGAAAAAAATCAAATTTGACCGCTAACTAAATATGACATAAAAAGAACATAGTAAATTATAAACCTGACCTTCAAAATTCAAACTGTCACAAAGATTAGGACACACTAACTAGTCATCCAGACAACAAAATATAATGCATTTGAACGGTACAGATGTATCCATTAATTTTTCAACCTTCACTGGTATTCAAGGCCTATGAAGACTAGCTTCAACTAGAAAAGGAAAAACAAAGGTCGATGCAATCATGATTTAGTTGCCAGCATGGGTTTGGTCTAGTGGTAAGAGTACACATGTGGGTTAGGCGGACATCATGTGTTTGAGCCTTGATGAAAACAACAGCCAAGAATTTAAGGGAGAAAGGTAAAAGGTTGGCCCATCATCCACCCAGTTTCGAACCATGCACCACTGACCCTCGGGGATTTCTCGGTTATCAAATCAGGTATTATGATTTAGTTAAAAGTGTTTATTGTTTATGCTGTACATAGAAAAATAAATTAACTTTTATTACTGGATACTGAGGCTGCACCAACCTGTATCATGAGAAAGCATGGAGGCAGAAATTTAACTGGACAAATCTGGAGAAAAAGAAATGAGATTTTCATCTCTACTTACAATTCTGTTGGGCCACATTGGAACTCCAAAAGAGAGCGCACTCAGAGCAGCTTTCGATGCTAACTGTTTCTCCACTCGCATCTCCCTTTTCTTTGAAGAACGTCTCTTCCATTTCCTGTGAATTGACAAGGTAAGCAGAGAAACAAGGGTAAATACAGAGGGGATATGAGGTCCATGTAGAGCAAGCTGCACCTAATAATCAGTTTAAGTTTTGCCTCAGCAACTTCTTCATCGTAATAACTTGCTGCTGATTCATTAGTTTCAGCTTCCTCCCCGGTGATCACCAATTCTTCATCTTCATTCTCTTCATCAAACATGTGCTTCAGTTCGGTGTCTTCTACGAGAGAATTAGCTGGCAAAACTGGAGACCTCTCCCTCTCATCTCTGGCAGGTATAAATTGAATGGGCATACTTGAATCAAATTGTGCAACTTCATCATTTTTAGGTTTCCCTGAACTCCCAACTCTTGCTTCCAGCTGCACTTCAGGTTTTTCTGCACTCCAAACTCTAGCTTGTTGCTGAACCTCGGGGGAAATATGAGGAAAGAATACCGAAGGACATGGAGGAGCAAGCAGACTTGACACTGCATGACTAGGAGGAGCCTGCAGACTTTCATATCCGATCTTCTGATAAAATTCTGTTTTAGTAATTGGAATCGCCTTTATCTCATTTTCTGGAGATGAAACAGTTTCATAATCAGGCATGTTCTCCTCGATGGACAGTGAAGAATTATCAGGCTCGAGAAATTGAACAGCTGTAGGTTTTTGCTGAAGATCCTTATCCAACAGGGGTTCTGTTTCTTTCTCGAACACTGACTCAACATGCGGAACTGAAACATCCTCACATATTGTCCTTGATTTTTTCTTATGGACAAGTTTTGAGCACTTGACAGGATAGTCATTGTCAACTTCCATAAATGGACCTTCCTTCACCATATATGGTTCTTCAAACTCCTTCAATGAGAAACCATAATACTCAAGAAGGCCTTCTATGTCCTCTTCCTGATAAATATTCAGGAGGGGAAGTTACTCCACTCAAAAGCTGTTATATAAGAACACAGCCAGCAAAAAAATTCAAAAATTACCTCCATCCCAAGCCATTTGGCAACTTGGGCAACAGGGATTCCTTGGCTATTCTGCAGGCCAGAGTGTAAAGAAGCTAGGGCCTGGGTTCGCAACTGGAAACAAGAAGGAATTGAAATGCTTGAACACAATGTAAATCTTCAAACAGGCGAAATATTAAAAGTTTTCCCGTATAACCATCACCAACAGAAACTATTGCCAGACATACACGAGCATAAAATCAGTGTAGCAAAGGAAAACACTTTCAAGCTAAGTTGCTCGGACTCTTCACTTTTGATGCCGCACCCGTGTCGACATGACATGGGTGTGGGATCTGTGTCCGACTTGGTCAACCGGTTTCAGGTACTTTGACCAAAATTGATGGGGAAAGTTTGGATGGTTTTAATGATTTTTGTAATCAATACAAAAGCT
>JBCEWC010015783.1:0-13514 GCA_038996855.1 Solanum aculeatissimum
TATTTTTTTTTGGTCAAAATTCTCAAGCCTCGAAAATGGCATACACATGGCAATACTCAAGAATAGCCATGTGTATGTCATTTTCGAGGCTTGAGAATTTTGACCAAAAAAAAATAAATCTAAAATTAATTATTCGAAGGGGATCAACGTTTCTACTTCTGAACTCAGGAATTTTCAGCTAAATTACTTTATGTTGTTTTTGGTTGAGTGAGCAACACATGGATTCACACAATCTTAGAAACATTCTTTTTTATATCAAAATTAAATTCACTCTCTACATAGCCAAAAAAAAAGTACTAATGATAAGTTATGAGTTCATCTGAATTTAGTGATTTCGATTTGGTTATATGTAGGGGTTTCAAAAAAAAACTTATCAGACAAATATATAAATAATATATTCTGAACAAATTTGATGGAGATGATAGAGTATACAAGTATGAATCCATAATTCAAATTTCAGGTTCGCTTTTGATCATGTGATCATCGTATATAATTGCGTGCATACTAGTAACTATACTACAGTGGTGGAGCCACATTCACTTGTGAGGGGTGTCAACGATATTCTTTTGTTGGAAAATAACATTATTTAGCTAGCTACGTGAAAATATTTTCTTTATATATATATTACATATTGACACCTCTTGAATTCTACGTGATTTTACTTCTTTAAATGGTAACAATTCTTAAACAAAATTTTGGCTCCGCCACTGCTATACTATTAGATAGAAAGAAGAATACTCTTGCTGAACATAACTAAAGGGTCGTTTGGTTGTTGGTTAGAGTTCTACAAGTATTAATTATGTAGCAATTAGTTATATAGAGATTAGTTATGCATGATAATTAATAATTTGTAGTCCTAAGACACCAAAAGGACAAGGAAAATGATTACTAAAATTGACACTCGAAACAATCAATATAGTAAGGGATAATTCCAAATATATACAATATAAACTAATTAATTTACAATAAATATATCCCTCTTTTATTTACATGAAAAATAACTCAAAATTATAAAAAATATACATGACTATACAAAATAACTTGTCAAAATTTATAGAAAATATACATTGATTATACAATGTAGATTACTTATACATGCGCTATACATTGACTATACATCACAACACACTCAAAACTTGAATACAACTTGATTATACATGAAATATACATTGACTATATATGTCTATACAGCGAATGACTATTTTTTTGGTAATTATTTTGGCCAAATGGCCATACACTATAATTTTCCCTATAGTAAATTCATATAATTTGACATAAATATCGAGCACGAGTAAGTATTTTCTTCAGCGAATTTAATTTGGCTTTGGGCACAATAATTGGACTAATGACCCAAATCCTAATCATCATCTATATAAGCCCAATATGGTAATGGATCAAGGACTTGAATTGTTTGGGCCAGGCCCAATGGATGTATTTGGAGAAGACACATTAGTTTAAAATGAAAAGCAAAAAAGACTTTTGAATTTATCGTTTTAAATCCGCAATTCCATTTTTTTGACAATAAAATTATTTCATTAAAAATAAAATGAAAATTTTAAGACTAAATTTTGTTAGTTTGATTCATATAACAAACTTCACTCGCTAGGGACTGAAATGTTCACATAGCCGATTTCAAACTCGAATAGAGGAGGAGGGTTACAACACTTTGATATTTATCCACATGCGTAAAGCTAGTCAATTCATAATGGACGATACTCACGATACAATATAACGATATTGGACCAAGACAAATTCAAATAAAGCAACATAACTAGTAAAACTAGTCAATTCATAATAAATACTCACGATATAAATAAGGATATTAGATTGAAACAAATTCAAATAAATCGATATGACTAGTAAAGCTAGTCAATTCATAATAAATACTCACGACACAAATAAGGATATTAGATTGAAACAGATTCAAATAAAATGATATGACTAGTAAAATTAGTCAATTCATAATAAATACTCACGATCCAAATAAGGATATTGGACTGAAACGGATTCAAATAAAGTAAAGTATTTTTATATTTTACATTACCAAATCAAATAAGGTAAAGTTCACATGTACCATAGTTGTGTCAGTCATTTGTTTGTATCTTAGTTTATTTATGTCAAATGTTTACATTATTTTTTCAGGAAAAAGTTATTTATATTACATGCATGCAAGAATTTATTGCTAAAAGTCTTCTGATGTGTTGAAAAATGATGTTTCTGCAATCTCTGTTCTGTACTTGATTGTATTTTCTTTTAGAAAAAAAATATATGCAAACTATTAGTCGCATCGCTTTTCTTGAGTCGAGTGTCTATCAAAAACAATCTCTCTATCTCACATAAAATAAAAGTACGGTCTGCATACTCACTCCAAACCTCACGAATCACACTAAGTATGTTGCTGTATACAAACTAATAGTGCCATGTTATTGTTATCTAAGTTGCTCGGACTCTCCAAAAATATTTCTACACCCGTATCAAATTCCCGTCGACATTTTTGAAGAGTCCGAGCAACATAGATGATTATGCATTGTGACCTATGTTGCTGCAACCGTGTCGAATTCTCCAAATATACAGTACTTTAGAGAATCCAACACACATCTATATCGACATTTTTGAACAATCTGAGGTAACATAAATTGCAACTATAGTGAATGCTAACTTCTCATAGTCTCATAGTAAATAACAATAGGAAAACCAAAACAATGTTTCTTTTATTCATACTAACAGCTCAAATTCTCCAACCAACATTGACAGGACAAAATGTAGACCAAAAGAAAGTACAACAGAAAAAAAAAGGTGGGGGGTGGGGGGGTAAGACCAAAAGAAACACTAGACAGAAATCAAGAAACAGGAGCCTCTTCTTGTCAAAGACCATTTTTATTCAAACAAAATAGGCAGACCTTCATGAATTCACTCAGCAGCCAATGGAACAGCTTCAGCCTAAAAGGAAAACAAGAACAAAAAAGAGGTTCATTAGCATGTATTCAAGATTAGGAAACAGCAGCCATAAGCTTCATGGTGTCGTAAACGCGAACTCACCATCTTACGGTATTTGAGAGCATAAAACATTTCAAGATAACGGCGAATTTCTAGACGATCAAGCTTAGAAACATGTTTCCAGAACCCGTAAACAGCAGCCAGTGTCAATAGCCTTTCTGAGTAGATTTGCCAAGTGTACCTGTATAGTAGTAAAAACGCGATAAGATAACAATCAACTATGCCTCAAATCCCGAACTAGTGTTGAGAAGAGTTGCTTACTTCTCTTGGATGCGCTTCAGCCCACCCTTCGAAATGGTTTCCCAGTGGGAAGGATCTTTCTTACATTTCTCAAAGAAGTCAGCTAGTAGATCAGCAGCTTGCTCACCGTGATATGGATCAATGTGGAAACCGGACTTTCCATGAACGATGATCTCAGCTGGACCACCGTGATTAGTAGCAAATGTAGGCAAACCACAGGTCATAGCCTCAACAACGGTCAGACCAAAAGCCTCGTAGAATGCAGGCTGCACGAAAGCTCCCCTAGTGTCAGCTATGTATCGGTAGAGTTCACCATTCCTTACTCGGTTCATTTGGGAAGAAATCCATCTGAATTGGCCATTCAAATTGTGAGTCTCAATTAGCTCATACATCTTCTTCATCTCTGCCTGCTCTTCCAAATCTTTGGATTCTTTCCTTCGGTCTCCACCAACTACAACTAGGTTAACCAATGACCTTAGTCGTGGATTCTTGGCGTACCACTCAACAAGTCCAGTTAAATTCTTTACACGATCCAACCTCGCCATTGTGAATAAGATTGGCTTACTCCTGTCCTTGAGCACACACCTGAGAAAAGCACAACTTTCTTTAGCACAAACGTTATGATACCGAGTAATAAAGACGAGGAGCATAAATTTAACTAATATTGCAAGAAAATACTCGATATGAACCCATATCCTATATGATGGGTCAATACTAAGAACGTTACAGGATTGAACCCATAGAATTTAAATCCCGGATCCATCTCTATTGTTTAAATAACACAGACATGTACCCCTAAGGTAGAAACTTACAGATGTTCTTCATTCTCAACGTCACTATACAGCAGCGCATCAATTTCAGGGTGAAATGCTGTAAGTCTCTTTTCCGTTTCGGAGTATGGAAAGTAGAGGTTCATATCAGCTCCAGGTGACACAATGTTGAATTTGGGGTCAAACACATTAATACCGTGAACAACTCTGTACAATCCAGGCATTGTGAATGCCATATGGCTCTCGTATTGTCCCACAGTGTCCTTGCTGGAAAAATCAACATTAACTCAGGCTTAAGCGCGGGAAAAATGAATGTAAAGCTATTTCAATGAAAGCATATTAATGTTTTTACCTTCCTGCTATCTCCTGGAAGGTGCTGGTGATGATGAAATCAGTGTGATTCATTGCAATAAGATCAGCTGTAAACTGGGACGAGAAATGATATTTTTCATCAAACTTTTTCCAGTAAATGTCAGAATCAGGATACTTCGTTTTCTCCAACGCGTGGGCGATGGTGCACTGCAGAATTCAAAATAAGTACTCTTAGCTCCAAAATAATGGAAATGCAATCAGATATATAAGAGGTGAAAAAACACCACAGACCTGCGTTACACCTAATTTGTGAGCCAGCAAAGAAGCAGCAAGATTGCCCTCGCTGTAGTTTCCGATTATCAAATCTGGCTTGGCTTGCAGTTCTGCAGAAATTTCTTTTGCAACATCCTGAAGTATGAAAAACCAAAGTGTTAATAATTAGCAAATTGTTCTGAATACATATTGGAAGATGGACAAATACAATGAAGCTTTTTTCACCTCAATGAAAGTCTCCATGTATGGCCACACTTCAAAGCGAGAGATCCATTTTCGAACGATGCCCTTCTCAGTCCTAAAGGGGACCCTAAGAATATGTGAGTGTTCTGTTCCATACACCTTCTCAAGACGCTGGCCACAAGTGGTTCCAACTGCATCGGGCAGCAGACGAGTAACCTGGGAATAACAGAATGATCAGTTGTTAACAAGAGAAAATTCTGTATAATCAATCTTCAGTATATATAAGTACAGGTAACACTAACAATAAGAATACGCGGGATGATATCAAGTCCTTGCTCCTTTATGCGCTTAAGCATTTCACGTTCCAAGGCGGGAACTTGATCCAATATGTAGACAACCTGCATATCAAGGGTTGAAGGTTCTTAGCATTTTACAGAAGCAAGCATTAGAAACATAGTTAGTAATGATGATTAACAATTTAGGTACCACACCTGGCCACCGGTGTCGGGATAACCCAAGACATTTTCTTGGGCAAAATATCCATGAGGGGAAAGGATAACCACATTGAAGACCATAGGAATTCTCCCCAAGAACTTCTCAAGAGTACAAGAGTCAGGAGCCTCAAGGAGATCAAGAAGCATGCATACCATCTCTAGCACACGCTCCGCCGTGTCCCCCCATCCCTTCTCCAATCCAATTTCTTGGAACTTGTGTTCGAATTCGCAATATGGAGTTTCCGGGGGAAGCATGATGAGATATTCCTCCGCCTTTCTTAGGACATTTTGAAGAGTATTTGAATTCTGTATTCTGTCATTCAGCATCATTGTCTGTACAGGAAATCGTAAATCTACCTTTTAGAACATATTCATCAGTCATTGGATTCATGATTCGGTTGCTAATGACTATACTAATAAGTAAAGTGATATGCACAAACTTAACCAATCAATTAATGGGAGTATGAGACTAACAAGGTTACCTTGCCCTTGTAATGGTGAGCACGAAGAAATTCGAGAAGCGGGGTCATGCTTTCCTTGTCATGGAACATTTTTGCAGAGAGGTGCCTATTGAGGAATTCAACTCCATTTCCAATAGATTTGGTCAGGGTTGGTTTCGGAAAGGATGCAGTGAAAGGCTCGAAATCCAACTCGAGAACGAAATTTCCATTGGAGCTGCATCAGGGCAAAACACACACTTAACATTGAACAATGAATGCATAGCCTATTCTTATAACACATAAAAGTCTAAATCTTACGCTCCGTCAACAAGTTCTTCCTTGAAATGCAAATACTCAGGGACGGACAGCTCCTCAACAACTAGCGCGTTGACGTTCACACGAACATATTCCCAGACACCAGGCCTCAAACGAATAGCAAGCGCAACCCAAGGAGGCAGAACAATCGCTTCCTAGTATATAACATATCATAGTAGTATTCATTTATTAACTAGAAACTCATACATATATGCGCTTTTGGCGACACATATATAAAAAACCAAATTACCTGAGTGGAATTCAGGAGTTCTTCAAACGCATGTTCGTTCAGTTTGTCTTTGTCATCTTGGCGAATTGCTTCAAACTCAGCCAAAAGCTGGTGAGGTTTCAAGATTCCTTTTCCGTGGCTTTCGATCCTGTAATAACCAAAACCAGTATAAATAACACATCACATATTATCCTTTTTCAGCCATGATCTATCTGATCTAATAATCTAGGCTTCAGAATTACCGATAAAACAAACTTAATCTTCTTTTCTTAAAAACTGTGGTCTCCAGATCAGCTTGCATGCGCCTAGACTATTTTACCGTAGTTACTACCTCCCACTAGCATAGATGTCAAGAAACGACCGACACTTCACCTAACAAATTTGTCACACACAAACTAAATTTCTTTCCTAGGAAACAAGAACATTTCTTAGGCTAATACCTTGAAAGAAACAGCAGTATCTCATTGCGGTGCGCAGCCAAAGTTGCATCAACACGTTCACGAAGGCTATGAACACGAGTCAGAACACGTTCAGCCATTGCAGTTGATTCAGTAGACAGGAAATCCTCAGACAAATTTCAACTGCAATAAACAAAAAAAAAAACACTAGTGGAGTTAGTAGAAGAGATCCACCACCTCAGCTTATCCGAAATACCAAACAACATTTAAAAAATATTACATTAGTTCAACCACTTCAAAAATGAAAATGACATACTAAAAAGTCACTAAATCACCAAAAATTTCAAACACATATTATGTTTCTACTCTAATTTTTCAAACCTTTCACCTAACATAGTCAAGGGAGGAGCCAACAACGACAACAACATACCAAATATAATCTCACAAAACGGAGTAGAGAGGTTGTTTCCAATAGAAGAACAACTCAAACAATGAAACAATGACAAAGAATTCTGAATAGTAACTACAACAAAATAATCCAATGAACAAAATACAAGAAGCAACAAATAAAACTACAAAAGTAATACCAGGACTACTAATACACAAAGGATAATTGACACAACATTCAACTACTACTAACCTTCTATCATAATCCGTGTCGGGTGTGTTAACATTTTACTTAATATGTACAAATAATGTATTCAAAATCCAAATCCAAATCCAAAAATTCTAGTTCTGTCACTGAGTACAGTAGTACAGTAATAAAACCAACACCAACCAACATGATGACATTAATTACAAGTCTTAGTCAAATACGTTTGTGGCAAAGGCACAACGCTATGCGTTACAACCAAGACTGCTATAAATACTAAACTACAAAACAAAAAATATAACTCAATGAAGACCCCACAACAAGAATCTACAGTGAACTTTCTGTTACAAAATGGACTGATGCATTTCTCAATCTTGATTTAACCAAAACATCAAATCTTAGTAAAAAGTTAATAAAAATAAGATCTTTAGGAAACCCCAAGTAAGTTTTTCAGCAGAAAATAGCAAATGTACTAGAAAAAAAAAGAATTGGTGACTAAAGCAAGTAGGAACTACTTCAGCTATGTGATGAAGATAGATTTGTCTTAAATGAGGTACTTTTCAACTAAGAACTTGACACCAACAAACAGGACAACCCCTCTCCCCCCACCCACCCACCCCCAACCCCCAAAAGAAAGAGAAATCAGAACAGCTGGAGATATAAACTATGTGAGCACAAAAAACAAAAAAAAACTCAAAAATGGCATCTTTACACCTCTTGGGGTGATCATGATCAAGAACAGAACTTTTTCAAGAAAGAACACTTGTAGTTTGTTCTTGATCACATTCTACTACAAAAAAAGTTGAAGCGAAAAACTATGTGAACAAAAAAACAGACCTCAAAAATGTCATCTTTACACTATACACCTCTTGGGGGTGATCAAAAACAAAACTTTTTCAAGAAAGATCACTACTTGTTTGTTCATGATCACTTTCTACTACTAAAAAAGTTGGAATCTTTAGCTAAAAAACCAAAAAATAACTTATTTTTAATGGGTTTTTGAGGGAATGACAAACAGAGTTTTCTATCAAGAGATCTTCTTCTTACAGCTAAGAAAAATTGGTAGAAAATTGAAGAATACAAACAAACTCAACTAAAAATGGAATCTTTTGTAAGAAAAATCAAAGATCTCTACTCCCTTTAAAGATAACATCAACATTATTTTCTAAGATCAAAACTTTGAACTAAATTTGAACCCAACACCAAAAAAAAGAGACCTTTTTTGCATGAGGAAATTAACTAGTATATGAAAAAACATTTTTTTTTAAATTAAAAAAAAATAAAAACTATAGCTTTACCTTTGAAGGAAAATGAGAATAGCAAATGCAAAGAGAGAAATGAAATAAGTGAAGCAAATGAAAGAGTTTTGCTTGAGAATGGTGAGGAAAGCAAAGCTAGAGGACACCTTTTTATAGCCAAAAAAGTGGACAATTGTAGCCAGTGTAATTAATTAGGTGAAGGATTTTAATTAATTAATTAATTAAATTAATTAATTAGAAATCAATATGCTAATGATGGTTTCTGGTTTAGGTGAGTAAATAAAAATTAAGGTTGTGTAATAGTCAATGGATGGTCAATTTTTGTTGAAATATAGAAACATTAGTTGTTACTCAATGGTAAGAAAGTTTGAACAAATAGAAAAATTAAATTTATGAAAGATAAAAAATATTTTAAATTTTTTCTTAAAGAAAAATAATTACTTTTTTAATAGTATAAGTTATCGTTTATATTCAATACAGATGATTGTTACTTATTATCTTATAATAGATCATATTACATTTATAGAATATTATCGAAAATGTTATTGTTGCTGGTTGTACACATTATAGATATAAAAAATATAATTTCTCTGTGTTAATACTTTTTGAAGTCTTAAGCAATAGTATTTTTAAAATTAATTAGTATAAAAGTACTTTTTAAAAAAAAATATTTCTCAAAAAAAAAAAGTACTTTAAAATAAGTAAAAAATTTGAAAAATTGATTAAACAAATAAAGTTAATATGTCCTACTTTAAGGTAGACTTTCATTTCTGTCTCTTTACCACAATATTTAAATTTTTAAAAATATTTTGTATATCATATGGTACGTAGATGGGAAGGGACCATAATCGACATGTAAGATCAAACCAGCTATTACTTTAAAATTTGAATATAAATAGAGTAATTAATATAGAATAATAAGTATTTCTTCTTAAGGTTTAATATAAAGTCATTAATCGATTTAATTGCACGAGTAAAAGTCGAAAAGTCAAGATTATCTTATTACGTGCATTCAGGTATAACGTGTCAAAGATCACCAAGTCGTCGTAAAAGGGAATAGGTTATTTTGCGCATCCAAAATTGAAAGAGTTTGCAAAGAAAGATCGAGTTGTGTAATAGTAAATTTGTAGATCAATAAATCATCAGCTTTGAAATCGAACTCTCTACCTTGAATGGATAAGAATTATTAATTAGAGATTTTGAGTTCATACTCTTTTATATGAAGTCGTCTTTACTAGGAATACTTTACTTTTCAATACAAATTTATTTGACAAAAAATCAGATCTCTTCAACATTAATCAATGATTTCGAATTTGACTTTTTTATACAAAATTACCTTGACTAAGAAATACTTTACCCTTAAATATAAATTATTATTTTTTATGAATATTAAAGTTAATTGCATCTCGATACAAATATCAAAAAGAAAAAAAAAACATTTCCTCTCTAAATACAAAGTCGTCTTTACTAGGAATACTTTACTTTTCAATACAAATTTATTTGACAAAAATTCAAATCTCTTCGACATTAATCAAAGATTTCAAATTCAACATTTTTATATAAAGTTACCTTGATTAAAAAATATTTTACCCTTCAATATAAACTTTTCTGATAAATATCTGAAGTTAATTAAATCTCGATACAAATATCGAACATCCAAAAAAAAAACCCCATTCCTTCTCCCTAATTCCTACGCAATTAACACTAATCCTGTGGACCCAAACTTGTTTTCAATCAAAACCACTTTAGAATTAAAAAATAATTAAAATATTTAAAACTTTTTTTTTATTCCCTTCTGTATTTGACACTAATCCTGTGGACTTAATTTATTTAATAAACAACTTTATCCACTTTTTCTATTTTCTTATTATTTATTTTTTAAAATAAGTATAAAATACAAAAATTATACGTTTATTTTATGTTCATCTTTTGACCCTTTAATTCCCAAATTATTCTATTTTTAATTTAATGAGGATGTAGTATGACACGTACTACTATTTTAGGATAATGTAGTATAATATTGTAGTATACACGTTATAAGATTCGATTAATTTAAATTCACATATTATAAAATTCGTTAAATAAAAAGCAAGAAAATGTTCTTTATCATAATTTTATTTTCACGTGTATAGAACGTCAGATCCATTCTAAGAACAATCATCTGTGATACCATGACCCCAAGGGGGTCCTGGAGGTTATTAATCACAGTCTAGATTAATTAATCATAATTTATTTTTCAGATATGATAAAAAAAATTTAGTCGAGAGTTTTTTTAGAAATAATCTTTTTGAAGTAAAATTTGCATAACACATTATTTTTTTTAAGATTCTTTTTATAATTATACGATATATATCTGTTGTTATTGATTTTATGTCTCCCTCAAACTCAAGAATATAGCGGTATAAGCTTATCAAAGGATATTTTACTTCATTGATCTCTAGATCACACTCGTTTTATAAAACTGCATTTATTACATTACACCAATGGCAAGATAAGGTTGGTGGAAGTACCTTTAGGTTTGAAAATTGACTAAGAAATAAATCCATTTTTTTACTCATGTTTGTTGGAGTCAAATTAGGCTTGAAAATTATTTTACTAAAAAATTAAAAATAAAGATAATCTTTTTTGAAATTTATAATAAATTTTAATTAAATACTCAAATTATAAATAGTTTCAATTAATTATCTAAACACATAATAAAACGATATTATATTTTTATTAGATATTTTCAACTTGAAAACATGCGCAAAAAATTGATTCCAAATTTTGAGTCGATCTAAAGTGTGTGTTCAGATATTCAACTGACATAAATCGTAATTCGTTTCTAAATAAAATTTATCGATAAATTTAAAGAATTTTTAATATATTCCGCCAAAATAAAAGTGGAATATATATTCTTTAAAAAAGTGTGGCCCTAATTTTCCAATTTTGTTCATCCATACTATATTTTTGGCTAAATTATCGGCAGAGTTGTCTGGACTTTATAATGATTTAATTTTGATAAGATAATATATTATTATATTTTTCAAAAAATTATCGAATCTAAGTTATATCGTCGATAATAAAAAAAATAGTATTATCTAATTAGTAATGTCAATAAATTATGGCAAATCTTAGTAGCTCAGTTGGTTGGCTACCTGAACTCCCACCTTGTTGGTGAGAGTTTGATTCCCCACGTTGTAATCCCTTCCCCATGGTAGCAATATAGGAGTGGAGGTCGCGTATTAGGATAGAAGGTTAGAACCCTAGTAGGGGTAGGATGATGTCGGGCCTTGTGTTATATAGTAGATTAGTAGCCGTGTCATTTTATATTATGTTGTTATTGTTCGTCATTTATTTTGTTACTTTAATTTTATTGTCTCTATATCTTTTCATTTGTTATCCATTTTGGTCGTTTCATATCTAGTATTTTCTGCTTTTGGCGATGATTTTTTTGAGATGAAGGTCTTTCGGAAACAACCTCTCTGTCTCTATGAGGTCAGATAAGGTCTGCGTACATTTTTCTCTCCCCACACCCCACTTATAAAATTTTCTCTGAGTATATTATTGTTATTAAATATAATAAAACAATAATTATATTATTGCTGATGAATATAATATAACGATAATTATATTACTATCACCAAAACAATTACAATAATTTATTTATTTATTTATTGTAATATGATATTTAATATTATTGTATAGTCATTTTCAACAAACCAAAATAAGAAAATCTATGGGCTAAGGAGACAAAACTAGCTTACTTTTATTGCATGACACATGTTATGGAATTTAGCAAAAATTTCCCAATTTTAAGTCTTACATTTTGGACTATTATTTGTATATTTTAGAAAATATATTTTTTTAATTTATTGATCATATATTATAATATTATATGTCATGGCAGTTGTAAGCTCAATAAGCAAGCGCTATGTTGGATTATGATTCTAACTTGAACTATCGATCTCCGACTGATCAAGCTTAGGTGCGGAGCTAGGCATTCACTTACAAATTTGATCGAATTGAATCACTTTAATTCAAATTTTGTACTTGTGTCGAAAAATGTAATTTAATAAAGAAATTGTTAAATTTAGAACCAACTAACCTAAAAAGGATTAGAATCCTGAATTCATAAATTATAAATCTTGACGACTCAGTAATTTTGCTTGAGTTTCACCAGATAAGTAGAATACGGGTGTCACCGAACAATCTGAATTCCCTTCGGGAAAAAAATACTATTTATATATGATAAAAATAATTATATATATATATATATAACAGATGTTGAACTTCCTTCGATTAATTCGTGTGTCTACTTTTTATAATTTTGAACTCCCTCTAGATAAAATCTGGCTCTGCCACTGAGCATATATAAGACCCAATGAGTAAATCAAATAGCTTTTATTTTATTGTTGAAACTTAATTAAATGTCTTTATTTTTTTTAACCTAAGTGTAATTACACTTAAGAAAATAATTTTTTTCCAATTTTTTGACATGCAATAATCATGTCAAACATCATAGTCAAGGTTTTAAGGGCCATCAATTATTTAGCACCATGAATATAAATATATCTTAGTACTATATTTATTGTCACATAAAATATCTTGTCTCATATAATAGACAAAAATAAAATGTGAAAAGTTAGTTGGACATAGAAAGAGTTTTTTATTTTTACTACTAGGGGGTGCGATCTGTGTCAGCACAGGCCCAACACTATAAATATTGTTCTATTTAATTTTATTATATTTATTTAAATGAATTTTTTTTTATAGCATTGTAGTTTAACTGCTGAGCATTCACTATATACAAATTGAAAGAAAAATATTTATTCAAATATATTGCAACAAGTGATAATATTTTTAATATTCATGATCGTATAATTACATTATATTTAAGATAACCATTTAATATTGTCAAACAATGATTTAGATGGAATTATATTTATATTTCATAAAAAAAATTCACTTTAATTCAAAACTCACAATATTTAAATTTTGTATATGCAACTATTTATAAATTGATCATTCAA
>JBCEWC010015784.1:0-13514 GCA_038996855.1 Solanum aculeatissimum
TAATTTTTAAAATTATAAATTAATTTTTGTAAAGTGAAACATGACAATTATTAGGAATGAAGATAATAGTATATATTATCTTGAATAAAAAAAGAAAGGAAAAGTATTTATCTATATATCTTCTATTTTAGAAAAATAGTAAAAGAACACTTATAAATAAGAAAAAAATAGCATAGAAAAGTGTGGAGAGTGAGATTTGACCTCAGGTCCACTAGAACAAAAAAGGCCTAAAACACCCAACTTGAACCATTAGACCATTCAAACAGTTTGTTTAATAGGTGCTCTATATTAAATTTATACCAATATTTCTTACTTTCTACATAAATATATAATGTTCGGTACTACGTTAATGAGTGTTCGAGCACCCGGCGGACTCTATGTGGGTCCGCCCCTGCTCCCAAACATGCGCCTTCAATTAGTATTTGAAGATACCTAAAAGACGAGTTTCAACTTAAATAAAAATATCAAAGGTGCACACTAACACTTGCATCTTCAAAGTTACATGTTTTTCTACTCATAATTTGATAACGACCTAATGATGTAGCTTTATGTAAAGATGAAAATGCATATTGGGTCAACACATTTAGAGCGAAGATCTAACGATTATTTTTCGCCTGATGTGGTATTTTATGTGTCTTCAACATTATTTTCGTCCCTTAGCCTTTGTAGGGAAATAGAAGAACATGTATGTAGTTTTGATTATAAACAAAATAAATCGAAAGATTTATGGTGTGGGCTAGAGATATATGTGCATCGTTTGTCATCATAAAAAAAAAAAGAAAAAATATTGGTAAATAGTATATAGTTTAGATGATTGGCAACGAGAATCTGCTTCACTACTTGTTGTCTTATGTATACTCTATTAGGTGAACAATTTTCCCGATAGAAGAAATAAAGAGAAGAATATCGAATCAAAATAGAAGTCAACAAAACAAATATAAAGAAGGAAGGTAATCACAAGTTTGCTCGATGCAAAGTACTATTTGAAACAAAAGTCCTAGTCTATGATATTCTAAGACATGGCAAATGTCCAACATATATATGAAATGAAGATTATTGAGAGGTGCACCTATTGCATATTCATGAAATTCATCATCTTGATAGAAAATGTAATACTCCATAAGTTGGAAAGTCAGAATAAAAAAGAAAATATAATTTCTAGTGCAATGACCACGAGTTCTATTTACGAGCCTTAGAAGGCCTCATGACTTGGGGAAATTTTTCTAGAAACTCTCAGATTCTACGAGCAGAGTTACAAGTAATAGAAGGAAATATGATTTGTAGAAAGAATACTCGTACGTTGGTCCTAAAGTTGAAAAAATAACAGGCCTTAGTATCAAAACGACGGATCGCCCGGACAAGTCGTAGATGGTTCTATAATTCGTAGATCTTGGTCATAGAACCCATTGAGACTTAATATTATTTTAGAAAAAGTTTCGAGAAAAGGATGAAGGGGTCCTATGACCCATAGAATTTTATATGGATTGTACTTCAGACTCGTGAATTGGAACTTAAGAAACTGAGAAATTGAGTAAATATTGAAGAGTTTTACGAGGGGGTTCTACAGGACGTAAAACATGGGAGGGGCTCATAGAATGGAGTCATGGTTGAGATTCAAAGAGTATGATTTTGAGCCCAGGTTCTACGAACCAATTGTACGGGTTGTAGAAAGGTCTAGACTCGTAGATAGGGTCCGTAGTCCCTGTCCAACATATTTTAATTAAGGATATTTTGAACTTTTTCTACATTCGTAACTCCAAAACTACGACATTTGACCCTTTAAACTTACCCATAATTGTTCTTGTACTACAATTTCACCTCATTCCCTGTTAGACTTTCAATTCTACAAATTTCTCTCAAGTTCTTCCTCTCCAAGGATATCCGTTGAAGACCAAGCTAGGATTTCAAGTTCCTCCATGATTCTCAAATATTCTTCTAGATTCTACTCCAAGGTATGTGGGTATTCTTTCATAGATCCATTTCATCCATGAAGCCCAAGCAATTTTTCAAATTTCTATGGATTTAAATTATGAATTTTTTATGGGTTTTATGATCTCTCCATGAATTGCATAAATCATGATTTACTTTATGATTATTAACGCAATTAAGCATGAATTTACTTTAATTGTATGATTTCAATAATTTATAATTGAATTCTCTACAATGCTAAGGGTTCAAGAATTTCATTATGGGTTCTTTCAAATATGTTTTCAATTGATGTTATCCTCCATAACTATGCATGATTTAATTGAATTTCATGTTTTAAAGTTGATTTAAGATGAACTCATGCAAATTACCCTAATTTTCAATTGAATAATAACCATGAATATATAAGCGCTTCACTCAAGTTTCATCAAAGTATTCAATTATGTTTTATGGAAGTCCCTTAAGAATGAACGAATGATGGTAAAAAAAATTCTCACTACTTACGGATTCAAGGTATGATAAGGACAATTCTCACATTGATTGAATCACCAAGGTTTTAGTGAGCTACTTTATGTCATAATGATTTCAAGTTTATCAATGTCTTATTGAATTATGATTTTCATTCTGTTGGGATTTGACTTAGCTCTGAGAAGGCTTAAGGCGGAGTTCAGTCTAAAAGACAAAATATGTTTCCCAAGAGAATCCTAGTAGCAACCTCTAGTCCCAAACTATGTGCCCCCATATGTTTGCCTTATTGGCTTAGCTAGTGGATCCACATACAACTCATGACATTAAAGGTTTTTCATGCAAAATTATTTGGAAAGTAGCCTCTTTTTTCTTGATGTAGGAGTTACATTAGATTATATGTTATACCTCGCATGGTCTTATTGTCGGTTAAGATTGATGTTCCACAAAATGGTTAAGTTTACTTTTAAGTTTCTACTATGATTTTTGATGCATTGATCACATGTTTTACTTATGCTTTTACCTCATGCTTTATTTAACTATTGGTCTTGCATCCCATGTTTCATATCTTATATCATCTCACATTTATTTTATGTATATTACTCGCATACTTGTTCAAAGTACTAATGCATACTTCTTTTTCCTACATTATATTACAATATAGGGACAAACGACCATCTTATATCCCATACTCATGGCTAGGAGTGAAGTTTGCTACATATTTGATTTGTAGTCCTCATGTTTCGAGGGTGAACTATTTAGTTTTATTTTATTACTTGTTGAGACTACTTTTCTATCTTGTTTTCTTAGATTGAGGATGAGCTAGGGACTAGTCTTATTCCCTCGCCTATGATAGTAGAGGCATGTTTAGACAAAACTCTTAATGTAATCCTGTTTAATCGGGAGTTGACTTGATTTTTTCTTGACTAGTTTTTATAGTTTGAGACTTATCTTCCGATTTGTTGTGTTTCATTGTTTATCTTGTATAGTTATGGATGCTAAGAGGGTTAGTTAGGATCCGTAGGGGTTCTAATCGTCATGTCATGTCTAGGACCTAGCTTGGGTTATGACAAACTTGCCTTCAGAGCATAAGGTTTAAAGTTTTCTAGGGAGTCTAACATGCCACGTCTAGTAAAGTCTTATTCATGGGTGTGAAACATACCACATCTATAAGTAGAAGGCTATAAGGTATTTTTAGAATTTTTCACTTCTTTCATGATCTATGTCGTGCGTTATAATGTACTCTAAGTCTTTTCCTTCTAGCGGTTGTTCTTTGTGATTTTCAAAGAATGACTTCAAAAAGAGCACCAATGCAAAGAAGAGCAAGTACTAATGAGAAACAAGCTCCTCAAGTTCCCAATGGCCCTTTAGCTGAGCTGTTTACTAAAGTCAAGTTTCACACCGCCATCCAAATGATAGCTCAAGCGGTGATGGTCCAAGAGAACCAAAGAGATATGGATCCTAATGTAGGGATAACAACAATGAGGGTTTGAGATTTCATAAAGATAAGTCACTGAAATTTCATGGTTCTAAGGTGGATGAGGATTCATAAGAATTATTGATAAAGTCTATAAAAGCTTGGCTATTATGGGTGTGTCCTTCAGAGAGAAGGCGGAGTTGATCATCTACCAACTCAAAAGCATGGTTTGAATTTTGAATGAATAATGGAAGGATGAAAAGGAAAAGGAAGGTGATCTTGTGGCATGGGAAGAACTTAAAGGGGAGTTTCTTGATCGGTTCTTTCCTTTGGAGTTGAAGGAAGCAAAAATCTAAGAGTTCATCAATCTTCGACAAGTAGGTATGAATGTGAGAGAATTTGCCATTAACTTCACAAAGTTGTTCAAATATGCTTTTTTTTTATGGTTTTCGATCCAAGGGCTTGGATGAGTAAGTTTGTCTCTGGTGTATTAGACTTGGTGTCCAAGGAATGCAAGATGATTATGTTTATTAGAGAAATGGACATTTAAAGGCTCATGACATATGTGATGCCTCTTGAGGATAAAAAGATAATGGAGAAGGCTAGAGACTCCAAGAGGACTCAGGTTAATGGTGGTGGTTTCTCACACTAAGGGTTCAAAAATAGTGGAAATGGTCGTCCTTAAGGTGGGAAAAGGTACTCTAATCACAAATTTTCCAACACTCTGTCTCCAAAGTTCAACAAAGATAAAGTGTCTACCTCTAAGATCCCAGGAGGAGGTATGGATGGTCAAGCCACTACACATGCAAGAAGTGTGGGAAAAGTCAAAAGGGAGAATGCTTCATTGGGTTGGATGTGTGCTTTAAGTGTGGAAAGATGGGTCATCATGCTAAGGATTGTAAAGGTGTAGATGGTCGACCTTAGACTCAAACTACTATAGGCCAACAAGTTCAGCAGGGTATCGCTTCAGGATTAGGTAGTGGTGGTCAGTTCCACAAAAACGTTTATGCTCTTCAGACCCGATAAGACTATGAGGATTCTCCTGATGTGATTACTGATGTATTACGAGTCTTTCACTTTGATGTATCTGCTTTGCTTGATTTGGGAACCAATTTGTCTTTTGTTACTCCTTATCTTGCTATGAAGTTTGATGTTATTCCTAAGGTCTTGGTAGAGTTTTTATTTAGTTTATACTCTTGTGGGTGATCTAGTGTTGGCTAGGAGAGTCTATAGAATTTGCCCAATTCATATGCTCCATCAAGTAACTTTATGTGATCTCGTTGAACTTGAAACAACTAACTTCGACATTATTCTTTGCATGGATTAGCCTCATACTTGTTATACCTCCATCAACTATAGGACCCAAGTGGTCAAGTTCCATTTCTCTAATGAGCCAATCCTAGAGTAGAAAGGTAGTAATTTTGGGATTAAAGGTCAATTTATATCATAACTTAAAGCCCAAAAAATGATTTCCATAGGTTGTATATGCCATCTTGTACAAGTTAAGGATGAAAATTTTGAATCCCCTACTCTTGAGTTAGTCCCTATTATTCGTAAATTTCCTGATGTCTTTCTCAATGACTTGCCTGGTATTCCTCCCAAAAGAAAATTTTACTTTGGTATCAATATCCATTCTGACACTATCTCTATGCCTCCCTACTGCATAGCCCCGACAAAACTCAAAAAGTTAAAGGAGCAATTGAAAGACATATGGAATAAGGGATTTATTAGGACAAGTATTTCACCATGGGGTGCTCTCGTGTTGTTTGTTCAAAAAAGGATGGGTCACTTCATACGTGTAGTGACTATCGAGAATTAAATAAGGTCACCATAAAAAAAATAAGTATCCATTTTGAGGATTGATAATTTATTTGATCGACTACAAGGTACAAGCTTCTTTTCTAAGATTGGTCTTCAATCCGATTATCACCAATTGAAAGTAAAGGAGTGTGACATCCCAAAGATGGCTTTTTAAAACTCAGTATGGTCACTTTGAATTTTTGGTCATGTCTTTTGGACTAATAAATACACCTACAACTTTCATGGACTTAATGAACAAAGTCTTTAAATCATACTTGGACATCTTTGTAGGGGCCTTTAAAAACGACATATTGGTCCACTCTTGGGATGTAAAGGAACATAAGGATCATTTGAAGATTATATTACAAACTTTGAGAGACCAACAATTGTTTGCAAGTTTAGTGAGTGCAAATTTTGGTTGAGGTTAGTGGCATTTCTTGGCCATGTCGTGTCTGGTGAAGGTAAAAAGGTTGATCCTCAAAAGGTTGAAGCAGAAAAGAATTGGCCTAGATCTTTTTTCGCCAACAAATATTAATATTTTCTAAGGTTTTAGGAGGTTTGTATAAGGATTTTCATCTATCGCTTTCCCTTTGATGAAATTGACCCAAAAGAAGGAGAAGTTTCAATGGTTGATGGCATGTGAGAAGAGCTTGGAAGAGATAAAGGACCAACTTACTTTAGCCTCTGTCTCGATCTTATCAGAAGGATCTGATAGGTTTTTAGTATATCGTGATGCTTCTAGAATTGGTCTTGGGTGTGTGTTAATGCAACATGGAAAGGTGATTATCTATGACTCAATACAATTAAGGTGCATGAAAGAAACTACTCGACTCATGACCTAAAATTAGTGGTGGAAGTATTTCCTTTAAAAGGTTGGAGACACTATCTCTATGGTGTCCTTGTTGATGTGTCACTGACCATAAAAGCTTGTAATACATATTTAAACAAAAGGAGTTGAATCTTAAACAAAGGAGGTGGCTTGAATTACTCAAAGATTAAGATATGATTATGTTGTACTATCCCGATAAAGCTAATGTGGTTGCCGATGCTCTTAGTAGATTCACGATGAATAGTGTGGCCCATGTTGGGGATGAAAAGAAGGAGTTGGTAAAAGATCTTCATAGATTGACCCATTTGGGTGTTCAGCTGGTTGACTCTGATGATAGTGGTGTGCTTGTCCATAATGGTTTCGAATCATATCTCGTGGATGATGTGAAGGCATATCAATACATGAATCCAATTTTGGTTGATTTGAAGAAATTGATTGCCAAAAAAGCCATTGAGGCTTTCTATGAAGGGGGAGATATTGTACTTCGTTACCAAGGTTAGTTATGCATTCCCAAAATTGATGGATTGAGGGAAATGATCATTTCTGAGGCACATGATTCATGATATTCTATTCACCTGGGATCCACCAAGATGTATAGAGACTTGAGAAAAGTGTATTGCTGGAATGACATGAAGAAGGACATAACGTCTTTTATGGCTAAGAGCCCAAATTGTCAAAAAGTGAAAGTGGAACATAAAAAAATAGGTGGCTTAGACCCAGACATTAAGATTCCTACTTGGAAGTGGGAAAATTGAATATGGACTTTGTGACAGGGTTGCCATGTACTCGCACAATATGATTCCATTTGGGTGATTGTTGATCGGATGACTAAGTCAACACATTTTCTTTTGATTAAAACTTCTTATTCGATCGAGGAGTATGCAAAGATATACATTAGCAGTTAGTGAAGCTTCATGGTGTCCCATTGTCCATTATTTCAGATTGTAGTACTCAATTCACTTCTCATTTATGGAAGTCATTTCAAAGAGGACTTGGTAATCAAGTTAATTTAAGTATTGCTTTTCACCCTTAAACCGACAGACAAGCCAAAAGAACAATTCAAACTTTGAAATACATGTTGATGGCTTGTTTGGTTGATTTCAAGTGAAATTGGAATATTTTTCTACCGTTGATTGAGTTTGCATACAATGACAATCACCATTATAGCATCAGAAATGACCCTCTTTGAAGCATTGTATAGTAGAAAGTGTAAATCACCGATTGGGTAGTTTGGAGTGGGTAAGGGTGATTTTCTAGTTCTTGAGTTACTATTTTAAGCCTTGGAAAAGGTTAAGCTTATTTGATAGAGGTTAAGGGTTGCTTAAAGTACACAAAATCTTATTCAGACGTAAGAAGGAAAGAATTTGAATTTGATGTAAAGGATTGAGTCTACATAAAGATGTCATCCATGAAGGGTGTAATGCACTTTGTCATGAAGGGCAAGCATAGTCCCCAGTATGTGTAATCATATAGGATTGTGAGGTGTATTGGCAATATAGCTTATGAATTAGACTTACCCTCGAAATTGGCTCAACACATCCGATGTTTCATGTATCATTGTTGAGAAAATGAATTGGTTATGCAAAGTTGGTTGTACCATTGGAGAGTATGGGAATCAAAGAAAGTTTGGCCTATGAAGAGGCTTCGGTTTATATCTTAGACCGACAAGTTTGGAGCTTGAGAAATAAGGAAGTGGTATTTGTTAAGGTGATTCGGAGAAACCTAAAAGTGCTACTTGGGAGGTTGATGCGGACATGATGAAGTGTTATCCATATTTCTTTCCTTCCATTTCAGCTTAAGGTACTTAGTCGTTCATGATATACTCCTATGAAGTCCTATGTTTCAGCTATTCCATGATATTTCATATGCAATAATGGTGTTCATGTTGGGTTGTAATATCTCTTTCCCTACTCTACTTATGCTAGATTTTATCTCATTTAAAGATGAATCTTCCCAAGAGGGAGATATTGTAATAACCTATAAGTTAGAAAGTCAAAATAAATAAAAAATTATAGTAAACAGTTTTGATGCAGTGATCATGAGCCCTTCTACGGGCCATAGACATTTCTATGTGTTGCAGATAGGGGTTGTAGAAGGCCTCATAACTTGGTGAAAAGTTTTGGGAAAATATCATATTCTATGAGCAAAACTATGGGCCATAGAAGGAAATATAATCCATATAATGGGTATAATACATTCGTCCTAAAGTTGGAAAAAAACAAGCCTCAGTATCTAAATAATGAATTGACAAGGCTAACCGTGGATGGTTCTACGACTCATAGATCTTGGTTGTAGAACCCATTAGGACTTATTATTAGTTTGGAATTTTTTTTGGGAAAGGATGAAAGGGTCCTATGACCCATAGAATTTTATGGGGTCATACTCTATGCTCATGGATTGAAACTAGAGAAATTGGAAAATCAACCAAGTGTTAGGGGTTTTTATGAGGTGGTTCTTAAAAGACAAGACGAGCCCATAGAATGCAGTCGTGGTTGAGATTTATAGAGTATGATTTTGAGCCAAAGTTCAACAAACCAATTGTATGGACCACATCCAAAGGCATAATACAGTTTGGGTCACGTACACTCTTTCTCAACATGAAAAAATGAAAGACCAGATAAACCATACTCATCTCCATAGGCAACTCCAACTCATAAACAACCTTACCAATTCACCTCAAGATTCTATAAGGCCCTACATACCTAGGGCTCAATTTTTCTTTCTTGCCAAACTGAACTACACCCTTTATGGGGTGAGACCTTCAAATACACCTAATCATCCACCTTGAACTCAATATCTTTACTTATAACATCAAAATATGACTTTTGCCGACTTTGAGTCGTCTTTAATCTCTCCTTTATCAACCTCACCTTCTCCAAGGTTTCCATAACCAAATTCATACCTATCAAAGCCATTTCTTCTACTTCAAACCACCTAAATAGAGATCTACAACACCTCCTATATGGCCTCAAATAGTGCCATTCTGATGCTAGAATGATAACTACTGTTGTAAGTGAACTTAATGAGTGGAAGATGCTCATCCCAACTACCCTTAAATTCCAACTTATAAGCCCTAAGCATATCCTCAAGATTTTGAATGGTCTTTTCAGCCTGACCATCCATTTGTGGGTGAAATGTCATGCTAAGTTTGAATTTGGTGCCAAGGCCTCTTTGAAAATATCTCCAAAAGTAAGAGATAAATTGAGCACCACGATCCGAAATGATAAACAATGGAAACCCATGCAATCTAACCAACTCATAGATGTATAATTTAGCATAATCTTTGTCACCATAGGTTGTCTAAAATAATAGGAAATGAGCCAATCTCATCATCCTATAAATAACAACCTAAATGGAGTCAAAATGCTTTTTAGTCTTAGGAAAACCAATCAGAAAATCCATGTTGACCTCTTCCCACTTCCAAGTAGAAATTTCTATATCTTGGGCTAGGCCACTCGACCTTTGATGTTTGACTTTGACTTGTTGGCAATTGTGGCATCTAGCTACACACTTTTCTATGTCCCTATTCATACCACCTTATAATAACCCGACCTAGGGGCCTAACCGTCACACGATAAATGAGATACCCGAAGACACCTCATCCAAGCCATCTAGGCATCTTAAGCATTCATAGGCATTTAATTTAAAACATTTTTATAAAAAATAAGGGAAAAGAGGCTATGGGCCATTTAAGTTATATTAAAAAGCAGTAAATAACTAACATGCATTTTCCATAAGCATACCGACTAATACATAGACGGACAAAATCGGTATGGTCGATTTCCATCAAATAGAAAAGAATCCATAATTGTGCAACATAATAGTAAAATCCCCAAAAAGGCCATAAATACACCGTCTAAAAATAAAATACAAGATAGAGTAGAAAATACCACAAATAAAGTACTAGTTTGTAGTATCAACAACTAACCTTGAGCCGGTGGAGGAGTGCCTGTCCCTACATAGTTAAATCATGTAGGCAAAACATGTATTAGTACTTTAGGAATGTACTAAGTATGTGAGATGCTATGCAATACATTAAATTGTAATGCTATCATTCATAATTAAAACTTATTTATACATAGTAGATTAGATTAATGTAAACTCATGCATGAATAAAGGACATGGCTCAACATGAATGAGAGCAAATGCATGAGACAATGTAAGTAATGAAATCACGTCAAAGAGTCATATACTTGTAGGAGAAGACCTTAATCGACATTTAAAACTATGTGAGCTACTACATGGAATCCAACATAACCCCCTACGTTGTCACAGGGAGACCACTTTTCGGGTAGAACTACATTAACTTTGCATGCATCATAATAACATAAATGGCCTACGTGGATCCTCTAGCCTAGCCTACAAGGGCTCCTATGGTGGTAAATAGTTAATGTGACAAAAGGGTTTCTTCTAAAGTTCCCTCAGTGAACCCCATCATAATGCCACATTTGGTGCTAAGTCATCCCACAAATTCTTTAAATATAACTTAGAATCATAAGTAGCAGTCATAAGAGTAGCTCGAACTTAGGAACCACCAACTGAGTATTATCTTTTCATGAGGACCTTTCTTAAACATATTTAGGGCAATTGTCAATATGCTTATATATTTGACAAAACTTAGCTTTAAAACTCATATTTAATGCCCTAAACATCACTTTAAATTATGCAAAGCTTTACTTGAAAACTAAGTGGGCTTAGATTTTATAATGGAACAATCATAAAACACATGAGACATAAGGAAATTTCTCTTTTAAGGACCAACAAAAATGCCCATATTTCATCAATATCAAAACCATCATGGGTTTATCATCAATAGCTCAAACATGCAAATATACTTAGTAAAATAATTATAAGGTGTCATGAATAACATTTAATATTTTAAAACATCATGAAATCAACATAAGATTGCATATACCTTAAAGGAACTTAAAGAAAATGTAAAATACTTAAAAAAGAACTTTATGGGTGGACGGATTATGATAAATCAACTCACATACCTTAGGAGAACTGGAGAGAAACAAACTTGTAGCCTTTGGGGAAGAATTTGGAATCCCTAGCTCTTGCCTTACCTATTTCTTGAGTGCTTTTGCCTTAGATAATTTTGAGAGGAAGAATGAGGAATCCAATGAGCGACTTAGGGCTTTAAGGCTAATATAGGGTCACCTTTTCGTTCTCAAAATGACATAATTTAGGAATAGGATTGATGAAAATGATAAAACTACCCCTCATTAAAACTATCGGAATCAACCTATGAAACCCCGATTACGGGCCGTAAGTTAATCCACGGGCCGTAGGTCCTTTTGGTCTGGTGTCACATCTAAAATTCTTGAAAAACTAACTTTGCTGCACCTTAAACTACGGGCATTGTTATGGGTTGTACAAACACCTACGGGTCGTGGTTGGACTCGTAGAGTCCTCCCACACTTGGCCATTTCTATATTTTTCTTAGTCTCATTCCATGAAGCATCCTATAGGTCGTATCCTATTTCACGAGCACACCTTTCATCACAGATACCTTCAAGTAGACCCACTCACCAACTTAGAACTCAAGTTCCCTTCTTCTCACATCGAAGTAGGACTTTTGTTGGCTTTGGGCTGTTTGCAATTTTCCCTTATGCTTTTAATTTTCTCCATAGCATTAATCACTAAGTCTGTTCCTATTAATTCCACCTCACAGACTTTGAATCACCCAATGGGTGATCCACACCATTTATCGTACAATGCCTCAAATGGTGTCATTCTAATACTTGCATGAAAGCTATTGTTGTAGACAAACTCAATAAGCAGAAAATGCTCATCCCAACTTGCCTTAAACTCCAACACACAAGCCCTCAACATGTCCTCTAATATCTGAATGGTCTTTTTGGCTTGCCCATCGATTTGGGGATGGAAAGTGGTACTCAACTTCACCCCAGTGCCAAGCCCCATCTGGAAAGACCTCCTAAAGTGAGTGATGAATTGAACTCCACGATCCAATATGATGGACAATAGAATCTCATGCAACCTCACCAACTCTCAAATATACAAGTGGGCATAATCTTCAGCACTGAATATAGTCTTGACTGATAAGAGGTGAGCCGACTTCTTCATATGGTCTACTATCACCCATAAGGAGTGAAAATACTTTTTTGTCTTTGGCAACCCAACTACAAAGTCCATATTGATCTCTTCCCATTTTCAAGTAGGAATTTCAATATCTTGTGCTAGGACACCCAAGCTTTGATGTTCAACCTTGAATTATTAGAAACTAGCACATTCAGCCACAAATTGGGCAATGTCCTTCATCCCATTCCACCAATAAGTTTCCCTCAAGTATTTATACATCTTTGTAGTGTTAGGGTAAATTGAATATGAAGAGTTATAAGCTTATTGCATGATCAATCCTTTCAACTCACCATTATTGTGCACACATAACCTCCCTTGATACCGGAGTGCACCATCTCCACCTTATGAGAAGAATTGTATCTTTCCATCTTTTGCTAAGGCCTTCAAATCTATGAAGTCAGGATCAAGGTCTTGTTTGGCCTTAACATCATCAATCAAGGAAGACTCGGACCCTTGAAAAACCATCGCACCACCATTTTCAGTTTCACTCAACTTCACTCCCAACCTAGCCTATCTATGAACGTCTTTAGCCAACTCCCTTTTTCCATCATGTTCAATGTGAGACACACTTCTCATGGAAACTCTACTAAGGGCATCGGCTACCACAATGACTTTTCTCGGGTGGTACTGTACACTCATGTTATATTCTTTGAGTAGCTCTATGTCACGACCCGAAAGTGGGGCCTAGATGTGACATGGCGAAGGAGAACCTGAAAGTCCTCAATCAAGACATCGTAGCATCATCACTCACATCATCAATTTGGAAGCGCAGAAAGATAAACACATAACACATAATTCTAAAGGAAATGGGGCTTTAGACTCAAGCTATGGGGATGTTGCCGGGAATGGGATGAGCATGAATCACATAGCACATAGCAAGTATTTCTAAGGGGCAGGTAAGTAGGACTCAAGCTATGGGGGCATACCGGGTTAAGGGACTTTCCACATAAGCACATTCCCAACATTCACAAG
>JBCEWC010015785.1:0-13513 GCA_038996855.1 Solanum aculeatissimum
ATAACACAAGAAGAAGTAATAAAGAAAAGAAGAGAAAATGCAATAGAAAAATATTAGAAGCAGCGACATTCTAAAGGTATGAAAAATGTTAACCTTTATTGAATTTGAGTGTCCAATAATTTATACCAAGAAATAAAATAAACTAATAGCATAAAGAAAAAAAATCAAATGATATTTGAATGTTAACCTTATGGGTTATTCCATATTTAATTAATTTTAGATGTGTTTTACATATTTACTTTGTCAAAATTTTACAAAGATGTTTTAAAAGCATCTTCAAAAGATAAAAAAGTCATGAAAAAAATTTATATCAAGTAAAATTAAATTTCTTTTATAAAATTACTATCTTAATATATAATTATATTTTAGTAATTTTTAACCGCGCAAAGTGCAGGCAAGTACACTAGTTGACAATATAAAGAGAAAAAAGGAATATGAAAGAATATAAAGAAACATAGACTTTGAATATATTAATTGCTCAATTTAATTAGATATTGAAATCATTTTTGACTCCTGAAAGGGAAAAATGAGCAAACGGATGAGAAGGTAAAATGCATTAATTATTTGATTTATTTAGAAATTAAATTAGGAGATGAGTGTTTTAAAAAAGCATCTAAACTATTCTTTTTTTTTTTAGTTTCATACCTAAATTATTTAAAGTGCGAATTTCATAACTAAATTATCACTTATTTGTCTAAGAAACATACCCTAGTGATGTGTGTAATACACTTTCTTTTTTATTGAGAAATTTTTTGCCACATCAACAACAACATGGATAAAATATTTCATCTTGACAAAAATTAAATAACTATTAATATTAGTTAAAAGTTAAAGATTAAAGTATTAATATTCTCTCAAAAAACTTATTTTTAAAAAATAGTTATTTTAATAAAAATAAAATTTAAAATATTTTTCACACCTACTCCACCCCTCTCCATCCTCCCATACCCCCTTCACCCAAACAATCCTAGTCCTTTTGTTTTTTTAAATCTTTTTTTATAAAATATTTAAAAAAAATTCAAACTTCACCCCCTCCTCCACTCCTTCCTAAAAAATTGATATTATTTTTATTTTTTAAAATAAATAAAATTTTATCCCACTCCCCATCTAACCCACCACTCCCAATTTATTTTTATCATTTTTATATTATTATTTAAATTTTTTAGAGATATGTACACATATTTTTTAGAAAAAAAATATTTTTTTTTAATTGTGTACCCAATATAACAGAAATAAAAAATTTATTTTAAAAAAATCTTGCAGCAAGTAAAAAATAATTTTCTAAAAATGAAAAAAAAATGAAAGCAGGATTAGGTGGATAAAGTTTAATTATTTTTATATAAAAAAAAAATAATATCTAAATTATTATTTTAAGAGGGGAGGGGAGGGAGAAGGTGAAGTAAGATTTTTTTTAAAAAAAATTTACAAAGTTTTTTTTTTTTTTTAAATTGATTGGTTCACTGTGGTAGTGGGTTGGGTATGAGAGAGAAAGTGGTGGAGTGAGCCAGGAAAAATATTTTATATTTTATTTTATAACTTATTTTAAAATAGTAATACTTTAATATTTAACTTTAATTAATACTATAATTTATTTATTTTTTATCAAGGTAGAATGTTTTGTTGGAGTGTGACGTGACATTTTTTTTTTAAATAAAAGAGAGAGTGCAGTACACACACCATGATAAAAATGGAATAAAAGAGAGTTGTGTTTTTCGAACTAATAAGTGATAGTTTAAGTGTGAAATTCACACTCCCAACAGTTCAGGTATAAAACTAAAAAAAGATGATAGTTCACATGTGTTTTTAATGCTTCTCTCTTAAATCAATGATAATGACTTTTGAGTTTTCTAAATTGATGCAATTAACAAACAATTTGTAGTTTTTTTAATAAATTATATAAATTAGAAAAGTTTAAGGAAAAAGTAAAAAAATTGAGAAATGACATAAATGTCTTGACTATTGAGGCATGCCACATCACCTCATCGACATCTAGCTTTATTATAAGCATGTAAACCGCTGTGACAATATTAATTTTCCAGCTCTAATGTAAATCAAAATGACTTAACCAACATATTCTTTCTTTTGTTTAATTTCTTTAATTATTTGGCATTAATTACTAAATGACATATGGTTGGCGATCTGAAATTTGATACAATATGGACTAACTTTCTTAATGACGTTTCATTAAATTAGCAGATAGTGTTCTAACTGAATCCAATTAGATATAATAATTAGTATAATGGTTTCCTCAACCATAAAAGATGTTGCAAAATAAGGTCAACAAACCACTACATTAGCCTTTCATAATTTCTATTAGTCAACTGTCTGTGTGATGATTGAGCCATTCTTGATACGCATAATTCTAACCAACAACTAGTTGATCAAATAGCAAGGAATTATGCTCTCTTCTTTACATTTCATTTGTAGGGGTAGGGTGATGGGTCATTGAGGTTGAAAGATAAATAAGTATTTATGTTATTTTGTATTATAATGCCACTTTTTTTATTATTAGTGTAGCTTCATTTATTATAATAGATTGATTATCATTTTTGTTTACAAATTATCATCCCATAAATTTACTTGTACCTTATTCATCAATGATATGATTGTTTATGGTCACACTACAATAAAAGAGATATTTAGTGATAATAGATTTTCCTTGAGCAGTTATATCTATTACCGTAAAAATATTGAGGGACAACTGAGTTAATGCTATTGCATTCAAAGTTATTAAAGCCTTTAGCTGCATTTATATGAGCATTGGTTAATAAATATTCAAATTTATTAATATCGCTAAATATAATATAACGATAATTTTATTATTACTGCTAAATAATTGACGCAAAATTCTTTATTTATTATAGTGTCAATACATAAGACTTAAATTCAAACAAATTAAATAAAAGAGGAATTGAAGTTCTGCTCAAACAAAACATACAAGTATATTTTTACACCATATGTTATGTTGATTTATATCATCAGATGGCTCTTCATTACAAACTTGATGTCGCAACCTACAAAATAAGATAATAGCATGTTATTATTGTGATCTTTACAGAATTGAATTGAGAGAACTCAAAGTGAAATCTAAGGCTATGAGCTCATCTTCTATATAGGTAGTACTAATCCACTGGCTCTAACTAATAGCAGTTAATTTAACTAACTAACTAGTCAATATTGAACTAACTGACAATTGTACATACAACTAACTAACTGCTCTCAACATCCCCCCTCAAGCTAGGCGTATGAAAAATATTTTTCATTCCTAGCTTGGTTAGTAAGTACATGTGTTGTGTACGAGTAAGACCTTTTGTGAGTAGGTCTGCAGGCTACTCTGCTGTGTTCAAGTTCTTGGGTTGAATCATTCTTGATTGCACCTTTTCTCTGATGAAATGACAATCAATGTTAATATGCTTTGTTCACTCATGGAAGACAGGATTGACAACAATCTGAATGGCCAATTTGTTGTCGCTATATACAGGCACATGCATCTTCACTTTAACTCTTAGTTCTTCAAAGAGACCAACCAACCATGTAATTTCTGCAACTGTTGAAGCTAAGCTCATATATTCTACTTTAGCAAGCTCCTCAAAATGGTATTTTGTTTCTTAGATTTTCATGAGATCAAAGAGTTTCCATATGTCACTAAGTATCTAGTGATAGATTTTCTGCTATTTGGACATGATGCCCAGTCTGCATCACAGTATGTTGTCACTTGATCATTAGTATTTACTTCTATAAGAATTCCCAGTTTCGGTGATTGTTTGACATACTTAACTACCCTTATTGTTGCATCCATACGAGAGGTCTTGGGACTATGCATAAATTGACTCAACAATTGTACTGCAAATGCTATATCTGACCTTGTTAGTGTCAGATAAAGTAATCTCCCTACAAGGTTTTGATACATACTGGGATTGTCCAGTAGCTTGTCAGCTCCATTAATTGGTGGAAAGCGCAAGTCAAATTCTGTTGTTGCGAGTTTCTGATTCAGCTCAATGGGATCCCCAACAGGCTTTGAGCTAGATAATCCCATGTCTGAAATCAGTTCAAGGCAATACTTTCTTTGATGCATAATGATTCCAGTGTCATTTCTGACAAATTTAATTCCAAAAAAATACCTCAAATCACCCAAATTTTTTATCTTGAAGTTATCTTTAAGGATCTTATTTGTATCCAAAATCATCTTGTGATCATTTTCGGTGATTAGCAAATTATCAACATAGACTAGGACTATCACTAAGCTCTTTCCCGGGTGCTTTGTGAATAGTGAATAATCATGATGACTTTGTTGAAAATCAAAATTAGTTAAGGTTGTAGTCAACTTAATATTCCACTACCTGGTGGCTTGTGTGAGTCCATAAAGTGACTTGGTTAGTTTGCACACTGTTCCCTGCTCACTTTGATGGACAAAACCAAAAGGCAAGTCCATATACACTTCTTCATTAAAATCTTCTTGAAAGAAGGCATTAAAAATATTCATCTGATGGATGTGCCAGTGTGAGCAACAACTAAAGCTATAACTAACCTGACAGTTTCCATCTTTACAACAGGAGAAAATATTTCCCGATAATCTAGCCCTTCCTTCTGGTTGTATCTCTTTGCCACTAATCTGGCTTTAAATCTGTCAACTTCTCCATCAGTCTTGTACTTTATCTTGTACACCCATTTATAGCCGATTGCTTTCTTATCTTTAGGTAGCTGAGTAATCTCCCATGTATGATTATTGTCTAATGCTTGAATCTCATTCTTCATGGCTTTAATCCATCTAGGATCCTTTATGGCTTCCTGGTAAGAAGCGGGTTTCTTTTCTTGAGAGCGTTTGGTGACAAAGATCTTATAGGTTGGAGTGATGCTTTTATAATCTATCACATCTGCAATGGAATACAAATTATTTCCAACTGATTTCTTCTTAGTCAATATATAGTTTGCATGCCAAATAGGAGGTTTGGTTGATCTAATGGATTTTCTAGTGGCAACAGGTATGTCATGTGCTGAAGGCATCTGGTTTTAATCAGCTGCATCATGTAGGTTGTTATCCATACGATGAATATTTCCAGTGTCTCTATGAGTATCTGCATGCTCCAAGTGAGACAGTGAGATATATGTTATAGGACTTTGAGTAGGTGGTAAGATCTTTGTATTAATAGGTACTACATTCTTGATGTCAATGCAAGGTGTAAGATCACAATCATCTACACATGAATAGGATATAGATATAATTTGATCATTAGATGATCCAAGGCTTGATAACTGGAAGGGAAACTCACTCTCATGGAAGAATACATCTCTACTGACAAAGATAGTTATTGACTCAATGTCTAACAACTTATAGCCCTTTTGGCTGACAACATATTCAAGTAACATAACTTTTCTTGTCTTTGGTGCAAATTTGTCACTTCTGTGGAGGTTTGTAGCAAATGCAAGACAACCTATCACTCTAAGATGAGTTAAGGAAGGTTGTCTCCCATATAGCATCTCATAAGGTGACTTATTTACTAGAATAGATAGAGGAATTCTATTAATGATATATGAAGCAACTTCTATACATTCACCCCAAAACCTATTTGGTAAATGACCTTGGAACTTAATAGCTCTAGCTGTTTCTAACAAATGCATGTGCTGCCTTTCCACAACTCCATTTTGTTGTGGAGTATGTGGACATGATCTTTGATGAAGGATCCCACACAATGCAAACAAATCATGATAATTAGAACTCAAATTCTCCTACATTGTTTGATCTGAACACCTTAACACACTTTTCAAATTGATTCTTTACCATTATCGGGAATTGTTTTAGAACAACAATTACATCAGATTTTAGAGCAATCAGAAAAGTCCAAGTCCGCCTGGATGAGTAAGGAAATATTTCATTCCATTATGAGTAGTCACCTTATATGGTCCCCATACATCCATGAATACTAAATCAAAGACATTATCTACTGTATTATTCCTGATAGGAAATGGAACTAACTAACTGCAATCAATATTGAACTAACTAACTGACAACTGTACATACAACTAATTAATTGCTCTCAACAATTATCGATCGATTAAATCATACTAATCATATAAAATCTATTTGAATTATTAGTATATATAATGTATAAATAAAATGGCCCATAGTGTCAATATTTGATTTTTTTTTAAAAAAAAGAGAAGCCATGGTGGAGTTTGCCAAGGCATTTTAAGATGTTGGCATCCATATAACCATCTCCACATAGAAAAAGAATATCTTTGGAAAAGGATCCTTTCTACCTAAAATCCCTAATCCTCTAACTATAGGTGACACAAAATCTCAACATGTACCAATTTCATTTCTTTTTGGGCCTACCTTTAGAGGTTGTGCTTGACATATTTGTCCTACCATCAAGTTTTGAAAACCTTAATATATAACTATAACTATAACTCTCTCTCTGTATATAAAGTTTCACAAAGTTGTGTTCCTGCCGGCCATCATTTTGATGGAAGAAAAAGCAAACTTTCCACCTAAGTGAAAGCTAAGCCAAAAATTGAAATGGGATGAAATGGTAAAAACTTTTATTTTTTTTAATGAAAGATCTCAAATTTAAATTTTTACAACAGAGTTTTCTTGATAAGTGAACACCAAAACTTTCACAATTGACATTCTTCAATGTGAGTGGATTTCGGACACATGATGATTATCTAAAAGGAAAAAAAAAAGACTAAATCAGATTTAGGCTGTGGACGTAGAATATTGAATGGAAATTTTTAAAAACTCAATAATTTTGACATGAATTTTATATTTATAATGAAAAAATCAACAAATATGAAACATTTTAAGTTTTGTTGCCCTCTTGGTCAAACGTTCAAATCCCTTGGTCTCTTCCACCAAAAAGGGAATTCAGAATTTTGTCGTCACATACAATAGGTAGAGCCAAATCAATTATTTTTTGTTATATAAAAAATAAATATGGATTAAGTATAAATAAATGTTTTCAACTTTTTAAAAAATAAACTATATCTACAATTCAAAGTGAGAAAAAAAGAGAAGAAAAATGGTACTGTTAATAATTATATTCTTGCCCCACCCTAAAAGTTGTCGAACTTAAGTACTCTAAAGCATAAAAGAAAAAGTTGAAAACACTATGATGATGCCTTGTCTGCCATTGATTCCACCAATGTGTAAAGTTACTAAGTTAATTTAGTCTAATCCCATCGTTAGTTTGTTAATTTGGCTCATCTTAGAGAAACATATGTCCGTATACATTTGGATATTTTTATTATCATCCCTTTTTGGCTTAAAGTTTAAAAGAATATGTAAAACGTACATAAAACTTTTCAAAAGCGCCATTAATATTTCTTAAGGTTTATAACTTGAAACTTATTTAGTTAGAGGGGATAAATACCTTCAAATTGACTTGGTTTTCTTCAAGGGCTAAAGATATCTATATTATATTATATTGGCAATACATTGAGTGAAGAATTTTGGAGAACAAAAGATAAAATAAAAAATTAGTATGGTCACAATCGAGTCACGCAGCACTTACTCCAGCACCATTAAATTCCTAATTGGCAAAAAATATTGTTGCGTTATGGAATAAAAAATTCTTGGCACACTTTCAAATGATAAGACAAAAAACCTTGCCAACGTATAGCACAAATGAACAACTAAATATACCCAATTTTTAATTACTCAGAGAGTGTTTGGTTTAGCTTAAAAGCGGATCAAATTAGTTTTTAAACTGTTTTTAACTTATAAAAGTGTTTGATCATTTTTAAAGTAACTTAAAAAAAGTTAAAGATTGCTTAAAATAAGTTAAAAGCTGGGATCCCCCAACTTTTTATTTTCAACTTATAAGCTCTTACTGTTTGACCAAAACAATTACCTTTTTGCCCTAAATATTTTTTCATAATACCAAAAATGCCCTTAAGTAAATAACCCTAAATATTTTTTCATAATACCAAAAATGCCCTAAATATTGTTTGAAGGGTATTTTAGACATTTTTAATTAAAAAAGTGCTTAACAACACTTATGTGCCAAACACATCAATAACTTTTTTTCAGCTACAACACTTTTATCCAAAGCACTTTAAAAAATACTTTGAAAGCACTTTTTAAAAGCTATTTTTTTCCAGCTAAGCCAAACGGGCTCTTAATAGAATTTACTCTCTTATTACTTTAAAACTTTTCTTTCGATGAAAAGAAATAAAAGAAAAGTTGAGTTATTAGTGGGAATTGAAACAAAGATTTTGCAATAGCATTATAGTGAACATATTGGGTGCACGAGTGGCAACTTATCAACATGAGACACTTTCTACTAATAATGTTTCTTGCAATTAGTTAATTAATTTTATGATTTTTTTTCCATATGAGGTTGATATCATTAATGCAAAACTTCTAGTAGAAAATGGAGGCAAAAAATAATTTTTTTATGGACGATGATTCATGGGCCATTTCGTGGAAGATAATGCCTTCTATATTATTTTGTAGGATTATTTACTCTTTATAATATGAACTTAATTATTACAAGTCTTTTAAGGAGTTACTAGTTTACGATGACAGAAAATACACAGTTGAGTACATATTACTTTTACATGCACTGGGCTAGAAATAGAGGATCTACCGTGTGCTCAACTTTGCTCTCTTAAAAGTAATAAGAATATATTACACACATAAATAAATATATATTAGTTAATTAGCTAATATAGATATAGTTTGAATGAATTGCTGTTCACGACAAATATTTAGCTGTAATTACAGTTTGAGTTTCGTATAATTCACACCAGTTATACAAACGCTGCGCGATTATACAAAAGTTATGCGCGAATCAAATTGTATAGCGAAATATACAAACACTGTGAATTGAATAACGAATTATACAAACGCTGTGCACGAATTGTATAGCGAAATATACGAATGCTATACAAAAATTGCGAATTGTATAATTATACAAATATATACGAACATTGCGCGAATTATACAAACGGCGCTATAACTATAATTTCGAAATATAATTACCCAAACTCTAGTTATAGAGCATTATTAGACTTTATATGTTTGCCATTTATGAAATTTACTCAAGTAATAAATGAGACAAGGCGAGCCCACTATGACGAGTTATGAAAAATGACTAACAAATTTTTAAATTAACAAGTTTTTTAAAGAAGGGTTATATATGATGCTTTAGATGAACTTCATAGTAGAATGAAAGAGGAAAATGAAAAGTTTTATAATGTTATTTCTGGGTTATACAAAAAAAATGTATTCAAATTATTTTTGAAAAATTAATTAACTGATAAGAAAGAGATGAAGATACAACTAGAATCAAGTTCACGAGATTTAGAGTGTCTTCTTAAGAAAATTATTTCCCTCAAGTATTCGATGTTAAGAAATATATCCTTCTAGAAGAAAATAATACCTCAAATTCGCCGACTCTCGAACTCACGCAACGAGAATAAATCATACTTAACTTTTTTAAGAAAGAGTTTTAATTTCAAAATTTAGTACTCGATGTGTATTATTTGTATCTTAATATCTGATAAAGAATCATATATTTATAGTCATAAAATATTATTCTCAAAAAAGACACAATAGTTCAGAAAACATAACACTTATTTGTATCGACGAACACCGATGCAGAATTGTACTCCGCCTTAAAGCGCCAATTTTTGGCTGACTACTAAACTTGAGACTAAACATTGATGATAAGTGGAAGCTTAAATAGGCTCACGCATCTATCTGAATAACCTGAGTATAATATGAAATATTGGTTCAAAAATGAGTTTAAAATAATTGAAATGACTCTCTAGTTTTACCTATGAATCCTCTAATACAGATGATAGGTGCCGGGCCAGGATCTTATGTCTACCTCAAAAAAACTATTAAATACTGAAAGTAAAAGCTGAAAAAGAGTCTTCCAAAAAGTAAGAAGGTTTCATGAAAATCTAGCAATGTGCGATCTCAATGGGCGCCTGTTGACTATCATGAAAATCTATTTCTGCATCATAAAATAATACAACATCATAAAATGATATAACATCAAAAGACTGTATATAGAATGTATGATATGTAATATAACTAAATGAAAAATAGTAACTGAACTAAAATGTAACACCTTGTATGTTAGAAAGCTGAAAATCGGAAGAAAAGCTACAAAATATGATCTGGTGCCAGTTTGTATGAGCACCATCTACAAATCATATACGAGAGTACGGATTGTAGATGCACCTCTTGGTTTGGACTGTGACTTGGTAAAATTTTAAAGTCTGAAAGTCAAAGCATGGAGGAGTTTTATGACCCGTAAAAGGTCTACGGGCCATAAAAGGTTGCTCGTAGACTAGGGGGTCAAAAGAAGTTTCTGAAGTTTACAAAGATGTCACCAGACGAGAAGGTTTACGGACCGTAGTCCTATTGATGAGTCGTGAATGAGGTTTCGTAGTTAGGCTCAAAGGTGAAATTTTTTCCAAGTCTAGAGTGGTTCTACGAGTAGTCTTTACGACCCGTGCCATAATACATTTGTAGTTTGGGTCTTGAGAGGGGGAAAATTCTCTAATCTGGAATGGAAGTACGAAAAATATCTACAAACCGTAAATAGAACTACAGGCCATAGAAAGGTGTTCGCAGATGAGTTTCAGAGGCCAACTTCAGAGATTCCAAATTTGTAACCAAGACAAAACCCTTGATCTACAAGCTGTAGTTTGAACTACAACTCGTAGACCAGGCTCGTAGTTCAGGTTTAACAGTTTTTAATAAAGGGCCTTTTGGTCATTTCTTACCCGTCTAAGCCCTAAACTACGTTATTTTGGTCCTATAGCTACCCATAACCACCCCCAAACCCTTCTAAAACACATTCATTCTCATTCACTCCCAAATTCTCCATATCTCCTAAGGATTTTCTCTCAAGAATCCTCCATTGAAGAAGTTAGGGTTTCAAGCTTTTTGAAAAATTCAAGGTCAACTTCTTTCAAAATTCTTGGGTCTCTTCATTTAGGTATGTGGGTCTTCACCTATGGATCCAACTCAATCCTCTTTTAATTTTTAAATGTGATTTTATGTTTTTCATGATTTCAATATTAATTTTATGATTTATATTACATACATGATTTCTATATTCAATTATACTTATTTTACAATAAATTGTATGAATTACACGGTTTTCAAGGAGTTTCTATTACCTACAATTTAGGGCTTATGAAATTGTGATGGGTTCTTTTAATTATGATTTAAATTGTCTCTAGTTGCATGGTTTTGCATGAATTTCACTTGATTTCATGATTTTGGATTTAATTGATCATGAACCCATGTATTTCCCTAATTTCTATTTCAAGCTATGATTTATGAAGAAGGTTGCAAATGTTGAAGAATGATTATGAATATGTTTATGAAGGATGACTCAAGACCCTACTTTGATATAACTTGAAAAGGTGAAAGGATTGTACCAACATAGTACGCAAGTTAGGAGAAAGGGCTATTTTTATGGTTTGAATTAATTTTATTGCGTTCCTTTTTTACTTTACAAGTATGAAATTATGGCTACTTTGAGTTATGAATTATAAAGTTAACTATTATATTGCATGTATATGTATTCTGTGGGGTTTGACTTAGCACCGAATGAGGCTTGAGGTGGGAGCTCAACCTAAGAGGTCCTTATAAAAAGTTTCAAGTCTCAAAACTATGTGGTACCGTAGGTTTATGTTGCCAAAATGGCCTAGCTAGTGGATCCACATATAGCATTATGATTCAGGACATCCACCTAGTGGGGTAGAGTTCTACCTTGTCAAGTAGACTCCTCTTTCTCCGATGTAGAGGCAACATCAAAATTCCATGCCATAGCCCGCATGATTTTATTGTCGATTATGGTCTCATTCCCACCTATGTATGATACTTACAAGCTTTATATTTCTTATGGTTTAATTATGCATTAATCGTTTACATGATCATATGTTGTTTTCAAACTCCTATTATGAAGCTTATTTGACTCTTGCACTTCATGTCTAATTACTTTACTTTGCATGCCTACATACTTAGTGCATTCCAATGTACTAACACATACCTTTTGCCTATATTGTAAGAATGGGCGATGATTCTACTCCTCCTTACTGTGGCTAGATCCGAATACCACATTTGAAGACATTTGGTGAGTTCTCATGATTCAGGAACAAACCCTTTTCATTCATGTTCTTATGTTGCTATGTTGAGACATTATCTGTATTGTATTTAGTTGAGGGTGAGCTAGCGGCTTATTCTAGCCCCCGCCAAGATCTAGATAAGTAGAGGCATTTTTTGACAAAGTTGATGTTATACCTTTAATTGGAGAGCTTTTGATTTCTATTCTTAGCTTTGACTTTAAGACTTATTTCCACTTGCCTTATTTATATTGATGCTTGATTACCTTATGTATGCTTATGAAATGCTAAGAGACTTGGATGAGGTTCTTTCGGGATCCTTATTCGCCGTGCTACGATTAGGTCCTAGACTTGGATCGTGACAAACTTGGTATCAGAGCACAAGGTTTTAGAGTGTTATAGGGAGTCTAACATGCCACATCTAGTAAAGTATTATTCATAGGTGTAAATCTTGCCACATCCATGAATAAAAGGCTATAGGACATTTAGGAAATTTTTACTTCTTTCGTGGTCTATGTCATGCCCTAAGATGTGTCTTAAGACTCCTTTTCTCTAATGCTTGTTCTTTGAAATTTTCAGAAAATGCCTCCATATCGAGCACCATTGCAAAGGAGAGTTGATGCTAATGAGGGCCAAACTCCTCCATCTCTTTGAGTTCCCCAAGATCCTCTAGTAGACCAAGTGACAAATGCGGAGTTCGAGACTGCTATTACTATGTTGATCCATGCTATGGCTACTCAAGCCAATCAAGGAGTTGTTGCTCCTAATGCTCCTAGCCGACTTCGAGGGACTTTGCAAGGATGAACCCTTCCAAGTTCTATGGTTCAAAGGTAGATGAGGATCTACAAGAGTTCATTGATGAGGTATACAAAGTGGTAGAAATAATGGTGGTATCTTCTGAGGAAAACACGGGGTTAGTGTCCTACCAACTCAAGGGAGTTGCTCAAGTATGGTTCACTCAATGGAGATCCGAGAGAGTTGATGATGATCCTGTTGCTTGGGAGGTATTCAAAGTAACTTTTCTTCCCACTGTATCTAGGGGAAGCTAAGGTGAAAGAGTTCACAAATCTCAAGCAAGGCAGTATGAGTGTGAAGGATTATGCCCTCAAATTCACTAAATCGTCCAAGTATGCACCTTCTGTGGTGGCCGATCCTAGGGCTCGTATGAATAAATTTATTTTGAGTGTATCCGATTTAGTGGTGATAGAGTACAAAACTGCTATATTTGTGAAAGAGATGGATATTTCTTGGCTCCTGACTTATGTCGAGCAAATTGAAAGTGAGAAGCTCAATAAGATGAGGATGAGGGACTCCAAGAGAGCTCATTTTGAAAGTGGATTTTTGTCACGACCCAAGCCTAGGGCCTAGACGTGACATGACGAATGAGGAACCCGAAGGAACCCCAAACAAGCCTCTCAAACTT
>JBCEWC010015786.1:0-13512 GCA_038996855.1 Solanum aculeatissimum
TGTTTTGCCATGTCACCATAGGAGTGTACCACACTCTCCTTGTACTTTTTGCTGATTATCAAAAAGTGTCTAACAAGTATAATTTTTCATTAGTTTAAGTGTTCAATAGGAACTAGTCTTAATTGAGGTGTCTATGTGAAAAATGCGTACAAGTTTAAGTGTTTATTGATGACTTAAGCCAAAAAATAAGTAAAAAATAACTTGTCTTCCTAGAAATTATCTTGTTACCGAAAATTCCATAGTTTAAAGGTAATTATTTATTAACATAAAAAGGATGTCACGTCAATAAAAGAAAGTAGGTAAACAATGCTCAAAGGTTTTTAATCTGAAAATGTACACAAATGATTGCTTATAGAAAGACCGTGAATGCTATACAAGTTTAGCTGTTGAGACAATTGTCACATTGCCAGTTATGGCCTAGGAGGGACAGCTAAATGAACAAAAGACTACTGAAACTTCAGTGAAAGAATAATGGAAACTTCTTTCAATTTGTCATTTTCTTTGTACAAATTCCAATTCAATTCTTATTTGAGTCCCAATTTATTGTAGTTAACATCTGGTAAATGTGGGGGGCCTAGATCAAGCTACTTGAAAGGTCTGCATCACATTGCCATTCAAAATGTGTATGCTATGCTTAGGCCTCAATCAACAACAATTGTAAGACCAACATGTCTTTCTCTCGAATTAAATTGAATTATCGTGAAAGAATTTCTTTTGATTTTATAAAGATTCTAGGATCGAGTCATAAAATTGGAGAACATCCTGATATAAAACGTTTTACCTTCCTCAATAAGCTTATTCGATGAGAAATCTAATTAGTCCAACCATTAGGATTATACGATGAAGGATGATTAATTAGACACTTATTTTATATTTCTTTTATGTCTGTTGCAAAAGCATCTTTTTTGTACTTTGTATGGCTGGCCTATGACCCTTATAGCTTAAACAGGTAGGATATGATCTAAGCATAGAGCATATAAAAGAGGTAATGTATTTATTGGGTTCCAATTGATAGGGTAAAGGACCTATATGCATGACTTTAGCCAGCTCATTTTGATCAGGTAGGAGTAGAGATTCTTTATTTTAGAAATAGACATTTCTGCAATTGAAATGTTACATTTCAACAACCCTTCAAGGTACATGGAAATGGACATGTGCACGGTATGTGTCACCCCACAAGTTGACTATTGTTGAGCCCCAATTCAAGAGGTATCTACCTTAAAAAATGTGAGACTCATCGCTCATCAGGAGCGGAGCCAGATAGAGTCAAGGGGTTCATCTAAACCTCTTTCAAATAAAAAAAATTATACTGTTTATATACACATATTAAATTTTTACACGTTAAACTATCTTTGATTTTTTTTATGTGTTTACTTCTTCATATTTTGGCGTCGACTACTCGCTAGCGAAAGAAGAGAGAGAAAGGACTAATTGAAGTTCCCGGTGACCTACCATTGTCCATAGTCCCAAGATGATTAGGTATTTTACATTGATGATTAATTATCTAGTGATTTAGCAAAGCAAATATATATACGCATGGCTAAATTTCTATGCCTAATATAAAGTATGTTTAAGCATTTGATAATTCCTAAATAATTGTTAATTAGTTCCATTATTTTGTACAGTTTTAAAAACTAAATAGTCTAGTTGAATAAACAAATCGTGTACTGCTATTGATTCGTTGACCTTTGGTATAAACAGTATTTCCTTTTTCGTTATTTTGGGACACCGACTAATCTAAATTCTCAGCTCTATTAAAAAAAGTAAACACTCTTAATTAAAATTATTTTTATTCTAAAGATTTGAACTCGAAATTCCTCAACAACCAATTTTTTTTAAAGCAATTTGGCTTGTAGTCATTGGTGTGGAATGCACCAAATGATAAGTGTCTTTTGGTTCATTAGCTTAAAAAGAAAAGGAAATCACATGGGACTTGTAAATCAAAATCACATATATTTTTTTCGTTCCATTTTAATTGAATTTGTGAGATAATACACACATATTAAGAAAAATATTTAAAGACAAAATTTATACCATATTTTTTACTATTGATCTTTGTGAAATCATAAATATGTAGTGTAATTTATTTTCTAGAAAATATAAAACTTAAATAAATAAAAGGGAAAATATGAAAAAAATTTCAAACATTCATCTTGAACTTTAAACAATTCAACTATTTTGAATATTGAAAAATTCTCAAAAATTCAATTAATTTAGGACGGAGCGAGTATGACTCCACAACTTGCCTAATGGTAATTCATAATTGGTACTAGTAGCTAGCTACAAACTTAAATCAATATAATTTTATATGAATATTAATTGAGTAAGGCCTCCAGGTAATTTTTTATATGATAGTATGACAACTTTTGCAAAGTATTCTAACATTCTTACTTAATTAGATTACCTAATTTTTACCACTAGATAAGACGATAACTTCTACCGTGAAAGAGATAAATTAATGTCATAGTTAAGTGTAAAAAATCTTAAATTATTGAGAGTGTGAGTTTCGTATTTATAATATCACTTATTAATTTAAGAAATGAACTAGATGGCCCAGAAAAGAAGTGTGAAAAGTCGACTATGACAAAAATGAGTAGACAAAAAGGTAGACCGTAGAAGTATTGTAAATAAGTGGTTATATTAGACATGATATGATTGTACACCTAATTCATCTTACTGCATGAACATGATTCTATATAGGAGGAAATAAATGTCGAAGATTAAGGTAGGAGGTTAGTAGATTGTTGCACATTGTCTAGTTTTCCTTATTATTACTCACATGTTATCTTATTCTCTATTTTTTTTTCCTATCATCTATTGTTTTGTTATCACTCTCTCATTATCCTATTTTCCGATTTCTATTATCATATGTAATATTTTTTTCTTCGATTATCGTATTATTTTCTATTATTTTTTTTTTGTTCTTTATTAATTATTTTCTTTAAATTACTTTATTTGAGTATATGATCTTTAAGAAAACAACTTCTCTACCTTCATAAAACAATGATAAAATCGGCATATACATCATCCCTCCAAATACTATTTCTATTCCTTTTTAGGTGTCATGTTACGCTTTTTAAGAGTTAATAATTTGACAGAAATTTAAAATTAAATAAAATTACGTTAATTTGATATTTTAAAGCAAACAATTTGATATTCAAAAAACCATTAATTGATTTTTCCCCTCATATTATCCTTGCAATTAATTTCTTTTGAAAGTGTTCACATGTGTTTTGCAAAGTTCCAAAAAAATGAATTGATAATACTATCCTCTTATTTATGATTTTTTAATATACGTGTAAAAAATAAAATAGTAATAAGCTAAAATAAAACAAAAAAAATATAATTTATATGATTACATTTTGAATATGTTGTTGTCAAGAAGGTGGCAGAAATCATAATCCTCCCCCCATCCCACAACCACACACACATTTTCTTAGTGAAAACATAGAATGTGGACCAAATAGTAGCAGGGCTAGTTCATGCCTTAGCCAACTAGCCACATTATATGAAAATCATTGGCTGAATTTCGACATGCGCTGGTTAATTAACCAAGTTTCTTTGACTGTAACAAGAAACTAAAATCATTTTTAATACATCCATCACATGTACACATTTCTATATGCTGACCATATAATTAAACAAATCAAGAGAATGACGATTGAATTAATGAGAGATCCAAAAATATAGTGAAAGACAAAAATATCGAGTGTCTATGAAGCATCTCGAATTCGTTTTTGATAAACACAAACAGAAACCAAAAATAAATAAATTATACAAGGTACAATAGTTTATTAATTATTTTTTATTTAAAATTTTTAAGCAACACTTATTTTGAGATAATTTTTTTTCAAAAACAACTAGTATAATAGTTATCCATCATGCACTACATCAACACAAAATACCATTGACGGCCCCTTAATGTGTGCGTCAGCTTTACTTAGACGCCTCAAATTGGTGTTCATTATAAAGATTAATGACTGAAGGTGAAGTGGTACAAGTTCAACCAATCTTAATATACAGTTCTGTATTTATCTAAATAAAGTTTATTAATACTCCTTCTATCGCATTTTAATTGAATTTGTGAGCCAATGCTCACACATATTAAGAAAAATATTCTAAGACAAAATTTAGATTATATTTTTCATTATTACCTTTTGTAAAGTTGTAATGTAATTTAGCTCCTAGAAAATATAAAACTTCAATAAATGAATTGACAAATATGGAAAAAGTTTCAACCATTCATCTTGAACTTTGAACAATTCAACTATTTTAAACCTTGAAAAAAGCCTAAAAAATTTAATAAATTTGAGACGGAGAAAATATATATATAAATTATTAATTTAAAGTTTTAAATTTCGATTCTTGTCCCAATATATTTGAAACAAATTTTGAGGTTAATGGGTAGGAAGAAAGATGAGGTGGGTTTGAGTCAGTCGGCGTGCGCGTCCTTTGCGCATGATCCTATACATACCATGATGCCCTTCTAAACATGTTCTCTACATTTAATATTTTGTAATCAATCAATTATAGTAATAAATTATGGATTTAAAAAAAATAAATTTGTATTGGATGTTTGATATTTACATTAAATATTCGTTTAAATTTGAATCAAAATATTCGTTTAAATTTGAATCACACACTATAGGACTAATTCAAAAATGACGCTCCCAATAAAATTTTTTCGATACTCAAAATTTGAACTCGAGATTTCTGATTAAGCGATTAACTTATGCATTTAATAACTCCTTTTTGGAATTGCAGATTTAGAGTAGTGTTTTCCCAAATATCAAAACAATTGTGCTGCTGGCTTGTGCTTGTTTAGACTGTTTATAAGTACAAGGAGAGGAATGTTTGTTGGGCTTTTTGCATGCTCACCATTTAATATTTCTAAATACCACCCACCCCCAACCCACTCCAAGACAAAAGGAAAATAGAAGTAATTGCTGCAACCCCCCTCCCCCAACCCACCAGACACAAACACAAACACAAACATACACACAAAAGCAATGGAAGGCTGCCTATTCAAAGTTGCCACATCTTGACTATTGGTCACAAGCAGACAAAGCCAAACATATGAGTATCTTAATTACTCCTTGTAACTCACGCATTCTAGTTACTGCAATGCGAAAAAATTTATGGCGGGAGAGGTACAAGTATGATTTGATGTGTGAGAGATTATTTTTTGAATAAAAAAGTATGAGTTTCACTATTCTAAAATAATGGAATTATTGAAATAAGACACATTGTAGGATAATAAAATTCGCATCAAAGGTATACAGTTAGCCATACAATACAACTTCACTTCACTGGAAATTGAATCGAACGCTGCAGGAGCGCTGGAGTACATAATTGAAGGTATACCCCTTTATGATAAACTGATTTCTGATTGCAGGTCCTTGTTGAGCAAATTAGCAGCATGGGAGCTACGTCATGTGTACAGGGAGCAGAACCAGACAGCTGATCTCATGGCTAATGAGGGCCTAAAGGAAGGACGTTTTGGTGACACTTGGATTTTTGTAACCTCAACGTTGTTTGTACAAGATAAACTAGTTATGGACACTTCAGAAACAAACTTTGTGAGAAGTGTACCAAATATTGACTCCTATTCGGGTTGGGATGTGGCCCTTAAACAATATCGTGCTGTAACACCCACAGGTGACCTCCCTAACTCGGCTGGCCTGCATGTAGGTCTTTGAACACTAGTATTAATATTATCATCCATCTTGTTAACCAAAAAAAAAAAAAAATTTGCGTCAAGAATATAGTAATCAAGAAGCAAAAAATATTACAATAATCGTAGTATTTTATTTTAAATTGTGAGTTCTATAATTTCTATGAATCCTCTGATTCATTTTTTCAAATATAAATTCAAAGACTCTTTAACTTGATCTTGAATCTTGTAAAAACTTGATGGATTTGATCTTGACTTGTTCTTGAATTCAAGGACTTTTGAGCTTTGAATCTTGTGGCCTTGATCTTGATTTATAGATCTGAACTTGATATAGACTTGTTCTTGAATTTGATTTTGATTTGTACTTAAATTCAAGGGCTTTTGGGCTTGTTTTTGAATCTAGTGGTCTTGATTTTGATGCGTTCTTGAACTTAAATGCGTGATTGCTTGAATTCTTAAACTTGTAGAGAAATCTACGACTTTGATCCACAAGCTCTCTTTGACTTTTTGTTAGAATTCTTGTATGATTTCTGAATTATGAGGACTCTTGTATATAGTTGTACAATAGAGGAGTTATGATGGAATCAAGTTCTCTTTCGGCCAAACAGATTTAAGTGACATGGTGCAGGAAAAGTAATTAAAATAGGTCTCTTTTTAAGTGACATGATGATATTTGATTGGTTGGAACACGTCACTTGTACATATGACATATTTTATTGGTCTGTAATTGAGATAGGAATGCCATGTCATTTTTACACATAACATGATCCTATTGACTTCTTTGTTTGACTTGACATACCACATCATTCGACATGTGACATCAAGTAGGCCTCTAGGACGAAATGATATTGGGCCTAGTAAAGTGGATTATTTTTGTAACCCAAATAAATGAATTTGAGCTTTTAAATAAATCTATATTTTATTGGACTTAGATAGTTGGCCTAATTATATTAATGATTAATATTTATTTGGACTAATATATTGTAAATTTAATATAATTTGAATCATTTTATAAAATTTATATTTAATAAATTTTATATGATTAAAAATGCCTCCTACTTCAAGCCTTGTCGAGATATTTTATCTTTTTGAAGACTAGGCATGAAGTATTAATTTAATATCTTAATTGTGATGTAATTTTAAAAAGATGAAATAATATATATTGTGCCAAATGAGAGTTATACCAAATGAATAATATACTTTTTTTCCCGAGTATAGTAACTTATCAAGAAAATGGGGAAGTGGACTTTCGAGCATTAACATCTTCCCCTTTTTTCTTTCCTTATATTTCTAGTATTAGGAAGAATAAAAAGTGAACTTTGTTTTGCATTTGGATTCCTATTTAGCTTTTGCATTAGAATTCCTTTTTAGATTCACATTATATTCTTTTTTAGAGCAGAATTGGGAATCATAGATAGTGTAGGGTAATGATTTCCTAATCCATCATCGGACATCTATAAATAGATCTCACTCTTTATTTTTTTTAGCATCAGTATTCATAGATTTAGAGTTCCTTTCCGCAAACACTCTTTGGAATTAGCGTGGAGCATCAAAGTGCGAGGTACAAATATTTATGTATTAATTTATTTTGTGTATTCTGTCTCGTTCTTTTTCTCTCCTTTTTCTTCTGTAGGGTCATCAATTTAATATTTATTTTGTGGATATCACATAATGGAGAGATTCACCGTATCACAAGAATATGAACTTGAGCTGTGAAGGGATGGATACACATCCCCACCCAAGCAAGGTAATTTTATGGTAATTTTTAGGGTGCAAATGAATGGATGCACATTTTCACCTTAAGAAAGGTAATTTCATGATAATTTTTATGGCCAAAGGAACGTATACACATTCTAGCCTTAAGAAAGGTAATTTCATGGTAATTTTTATGGTAAAAAGGAATGGATATGCATTCCCACCTTAAGAAAGATAATTTGGAGATATTCTTATGGTGCAAAGGGATAAATATGTCTTACTACCTTAAGAAAGACAATTTGAAGACATTCTTATGGTGAGAAGGATTGATACGCATTCCCACCTTAAGAAAGATAATTTGAAGATGTTCTTAGAGTGAAAAGGAATAGATATGCATTCCCATCTTAAGAATGACAATTTGAAGATGTCCTTATGGTGAAAAGGGAAGGATACACATTTCCACCATAAGAAAGACAATTTAAAAATGTTCTTAGGGTAAAAAGGAATGGATATGCATTCCTACCTTAATAAAGACAATTTGAAGATGTCCTTATGGTGAAAAGGGATGGATATGCATTCCCCTTAAGAAGAATAATTTGAAGGCATTCTTACGGTGAAAATGAATGAATATGCATTCCCACCTTAATAAAGGTCAAGAATTGAAGACTTCAACTTTTGGGCTTGACGATTTGTAGCCATAATGAATCTAAAACTTTATTTGAAGACGTTAACTTGCAAACTTTGAAGATTTTCTTGAAGTTTGCATACTTAGTGACTTTGAAGAACCATTGTCCATTTTAAATTTCTATTTGAAGACTTAGAAGATTTGAAGGCTTCAACTTATGGACCTAGTTGATTTGAAAAATCAACCCACATACTTGAAGAATTTTGAAGTCTTTAATTTGCATATTCAAAGAATTTAAAGACTTTAACGTGCATACTTAAAAGATTTGAAGATTTCAACTTTCATGTTTGATTAAGTTAAGACCCTAACTTGTGAACTTGTAGAATTTTAAGGCTTTAGCTTGCAAACATGGTTAATTCAAACTTTGTAGATTTTAAAGACTTCATCTTGCAACATTGATTGATTTGAGACTCTGTCTTGTAGATTTGAGGAATTTGAAGGTTTTAACTTGTAATCTTAGTTAATTTAAGATTCTATCTAGCAGATTTGAAGAATGTGAAGCCTCCAACCCATAAATTTGACTGATTTGAGATTCTATTTTGTACTTTTGAATAATTTGAAGACTTTAATTTGAAAATTTCATTGATTTGAGACTCTATCTTGCAACTTTGCAGAATTTGAAGACTTTAACATATAGATTTGATGGATTTGAAGACCTCTAGTATACTATCAGTAAAGCTCATAGTTGATAGGGGTTTGCCCCCATTGATCCACCACCATTTGACATAAGTCTGAAGTTTGATGAAAGGTACTTATAGCTTTTAACTCTCATGTAAGAGATCAAGCGTGGACATGTGATTTTTTGACACTCATGCAACTGAACTTAGAACAGAATTCTAAGCACCTACACACCTCAGTGAAGAGGATCATGTTCTAGTTTTGAAAGAGAGCATTTTTTTGGTGCCTACACATTTATACTCTTGCGGGCCAGGAGTAACATGCAGTTTATGCTCGTACGTAATGGAGCATCATCTCAGTTCAAGGGTAGTACTTATTGAGGAATTTTGGTGTCGTACACAGTTTAAAGCATGAGTAAACATTAGAATGGTCAATGCACAATGAAGTCATAATAAAATCATGTAAAAGTAAGAGTTAAGAATAGTCAAGTAATGAATTATAAAAGAATATACATATGTGGGATAGTAACCATAACTGAAAATAAAACCATTCGAGCTATAATATGAAATCTTGATATCTCTCCATACAACATAAAAAGGAAAATCTGCTTGCAAAGATAGACTTACCCTTCTAGGTGGGTAATGATGAACACGTGTTGTATGTGAATCCACTATCTAGGCCATATTGATAAATAATCCTATGGTGACATGTAATTATGAAACTAGAGATTGCTACTAAGGATATTAGGATCGAGACCTTACCTCAAAGTCCATTCAGTGCTAAGTCAAAATTTCATGAAATACATGTCATAAAAGTAATACTTATCATGAATTTTTATAAGCTTGTCATAAATCATAGTTTAGAGTTTTCATAATCTGATCATGTAGGAAAGATAATTCATAACTACTGATCCAAATCTTGGAGATAAGAAGGAAAGTTTACATACCAATCTACATGGCTCTACTAGACATCCTGCTCTTTAACTTATAAGATCGGTGAATCTAGTGTTCTTATATAAATTTGTCATGAATCAGAACTTGAGTAATGATGGAACACATCCCAAAACCCATATTGATGTTTAAGCTAAAACGTAAATCACATACGAGACTCTCCAAAGGAAAAGTTAGGTCATAAGTAAAAACAAAAGTAGCACAAGGGTGAATATCCCCAAAACCAAGGTCATAAGTATAAAAACAAATAATACAACCTTTGAGGGATAATTATAACATAAGTCTTGAAATAATATAAATATTGAAATAAAATATGGAACTAATGGTGATCCAAAACATAGGATCTCACTACTAAATCGAAATAAGCCGTCTACTAAAGGTGATCGACCACCATGAGGAGGACCCTAGCTAGAACCTGCATCAAGAATGACACAAAAGTAGGTGTGAGTATAATCTATATGTACTCAGTAGGTTTGAGCAATTGAGTATAAGGAATTAATCAAACTTATGAAATAAACTAAGGAATGATTCCATCTGCAAACAAAATATTTTCATACCAGCATCACTACTACCAAGTTATGTAGAATAATACGAGTAAAGTGAAAATATAAGGTCAAGTAATATCAAATATCATCAAATAAATCAAATGCTCAAAGATGCAATGCAATGCAACAAAATTGTCATGACCCAATTTCTCAAATCATGATGACACCTATCTTTAACCCACCAGTAGGTAAGCCTAACCCCACAATCTAGAGACATATGCGATGGACTACCAAAAGTGGAAGAAAAGAAGAAAATAATAATAATAACAATAAGAAAGGAAGAATGAGAACAATAAATAAGATAAACCCAAGACCTGGTATCAGTCAGTAGTCGAGTCACTATACAAAGTAAAGGGATACAAAGCTTTTACAAATACAACAACAATAATAATAAAGGTAAGACTATCTCCGAATACAAGATGAAGACTAGTCCTAATAAAAAATAGAAGGAGATAGGCCATTCTAAACTTTAGAAGATCACCCAAGACTCTGAAATCCCATGGGTTGCTTCACACAATATCTAAGTCAACAACAAGAACCCGTACTATGATCTGTAGGTCAAATGTATAGTATGCGTACCAATAAGTGGCACTTAGTAGGCATAGTCCAACTGAGCTCTAAGGTAAAGCAAGTATAAAAAACATATACACAAAGAATATATATCACAAGTAACTAAATAAGAATAATATGGTTACTTGCAGTAAATGATAATTGATATAAAGAAGGGGAGATAAAAGGGGAAACAAGCAAGGGAAACATGAGTCGTACCTTGTTGTCACGACCCAAGAGTAGGGCCTAGATGGGACATAGCGAATGAGAACCCGAGAGCCCTCAAACAAGCCATTTTAGCATCAATTTCACATCATTGGTTCAGAAATGTGTAATTAAACAAGAAACACATAATTTTAAGGGATTATAGGACTTTGGACTCAAGTTATGGGGATGTCATAGGGAAAAGAGATTTTCTTGAATCACATAGCATATAACAATTATGTTCTAAGGGGCGAGTAAGTATGACTCACGCTATGGGAACAAGAAAGGGCTTGGGACTTCCAATATAAACACATTCTAGAAGGATGAGGAGAAGAAGAAGGACGAGGTTGTATTCGACCAACCAAAGATTAGATTGGGGTGTCCTAATTAGTGACAGAGCTAAAGAGATTAGGGAAATTTGGTGGCTATATGGGCTTGGGGGAGTAGTAAGATTTGATAGTATATGGGATAGAATAGCTAACTACATTGAGGAAATAACTAGATAGGTGTTACGGTTTTCATGGGGTAACCCAACTGGGCATAAAATGTGTGTTGTGGGATGAAAGGTCTATGAAAAAGTTAACCCGTGTTATATTGTGTTAAAGGAAAGTTTGGATAGGGATATCAAGATAATAAATAGGGATAAGTATAAGATGGTGAAGAGGAAAGCTAAGTTTATAGTCATCATACCTAAACAACAAAATTTGAGTGTTTGTATGAAGATCTTGAGTGCAAAAGTTAGGGTTAAAAATTTTCTAGGCTAGTGTGAGACATGTAAAACGAAGATAGAGATATTGAGTTGGATGAGTTAGCATACTTTGATAGTCATCGAGATTTTTGTTATTGTAGGTGATTCAGAGTTGAGGAAGTTAGATGTGTCATTAGTAGAATGAAGAGGCGGAGGGCAATCGAACTCGATGAGTTTCTGGTAGATTTTTGAAAGAATATTGTCAAGGATGGTATAAAGTGGTTGTGTCACGACCCGAGCATAGGGCCTATGAGTGACATGGAGAATGAGAACCCCGAGGTTCCCCAAACTAGACTCAAAGTATACAGACACATTATTGATTCAGAAGCACATAAATAAAATATAAAACACGTAATTCTAAGGGGTATGGGACTTTGGACTTAAGCTATGGGGAATGTCATAGGGGTATGGAGTTTAATGGATTCACATAACATATAGAACATAAGAACTAAGGGGCGGGTAAGTATGACTCACGCTATGGGGATAAGATGGGGCTTAGGACTTTCATCATCATCACAAACATAACATAGTCATTGTTAAAGCATAATATATAGATGTAACAATCCAAAGATTTTTTAACTTCATAATGGTTGATCTTGGATAGTGTTGGACATGTCAAGGTTGAATTTTGGTAGCCATGGGTTATATTTAAGTGGCCGAATTCAAAAGGGATAGTTTGGTGAAGTTATAAGGTCGGTGAGGCAGTGTACTATGAGAAGTCATATCTTTTGGTACAGGTTGAACTGGGTGAGAAATTATATATGAAATCGACGCTCTTCGAGTTATATTTGCAACACATATGGTTTCACTCAATTCAGAGTTTGTATGAGAAAGTTATGGCCAAGACAGTGAGACTGCCCGTAACTGGAAGGACGCAGGAAACAAGTTCTGAAATTGGGTTAAGGACCAGACCACGGACCGTTTAGTGGTCCACGGTCCATGTGGGTGTCCGTGGGTTGTTCCAGTAATCTCCCAAGGGTTGGGGGCCAAGCCATGGTCCAAGTCAAATCACACAGACCACCCCACGGTCCGTGAGACACTTCCCGATCCGTGAGGGGTCCTGTGAAGTGGGGCAGAAACTTTGCAAGATTTTAGGGCTGTACTCCGGACCAATAATTGCTCCACGAACCAATGCACGGTTTGTGTACAGTCACACTATCCGTGAGTCCCTCCGTGAAGTGTTCCAAAAAGTCCCCTAAGAGTTCAAGTCGAAATCGAGGCCAAGTGTGGCCTCACGATCCAGTACACGAACCGTGTACTTGTTGACGAGCACTATAGCCCTTTCGTGTGACACTGTGTTTCAGTGATTAGTCCACTTCATTAATGGTAATTTTATAAATTGGCTTAATCCTATGACTCTTTTAACTTCCCTAAAGACTCATAAACCCTTAAATTCAAACCCTAATCCTATTTCACTCATCAAAATACTCTTCAATCCTCTCTAACATTTCCTGAATCCTCTTGACTCCATTGTTAAAAGCTTGAAGAAAATTGGGGAAGATCACCTTGCTTGCTAAAATTTTCAATTCTCTTGATTAAACTCAAGGTATGTGGGTTTGATTCAGGGGTTTCCTTTTATCCATGAAGACCCAAGAACCCTACTCTTTAATTCGTGATTTTAAGTTTTTTCAAGTTATGGGTTCTTCTACTTTTGATGTATTTCATCGCATTGGATTGTGGGATGTAGAAATTAGGTGATTTAATGATGATTTAAGTTTGAATTTTGTGAAGTTCATGGAAATTCTTGAAGGATTAATGTGCATATCTCCTAATGGTTTAATTATGCATGGGTAAATTGCATTATGTTTTGAATGTGGAATTTCTCATGATTTAAGTTGAATTAT
>JBCEWC010015787.1:0-13511 GCA_038996855.1 Solanum aculeatissimum
AGTAGAAAGGAAAAACAGGACCTTAGAAGATATGGCTAGAACAATGATGATTGCAAGCAACCTTGCAAAGAATCTTTCGGCTGAAGCCATCAACATAGCTGCTCACATTTTAAACAGGTGTATGCTGAGACCCATTTTAAACAAAACTCCCTATGAATTACTTAAAGGAAGAAAACCAAATTTTTCCTATTTTAGAACGTTTGGATGTAAGTGCTTCATTCATAACAATGGGAAAGACAATTTGGTAAAATTTGACGCCAGAAGTGATGAGGGAATTTTCTTGGGATACTCTTTACATAGCAAAGCCTATAGGGTGTTAAATAAAAGAACAAACTGTGTTGAAGAAAGTGTTCATGTTATTTTTTATGAAAATGATATTGTTATTCAGACTAACATGCAGGATGAATATGAACTGGAACAACGAGTAGAGAAACAAGCAGAACCACCTGTTGCTTCCACAGCAGAACCAGAGTTCTCACAGTCAGGGGGAACTAATGACATGGTTGCACATGGTGCATCATCAGGCCCAGGTTTCTTAACAAACAGCTCAACTCAAGGATTCAGGATGATAAACTACAAGTATCAAGGCTCTCACCCTGTGGACAACATTCTTTCGGATCTGACTTCTGGAATCACTACCATATCAGGACTAAAGAATCTGTGTGCATTTGATTCCTTTCTATCAATGTTGGAACCAAAAAAAGTTGGGGAAGCACTACTTGATGAGGACTGGATAATGGCCATGCAGAAAGAACTGATCAATTTGAAAGATACAAATTATGGCATCTTGAGCCAAAACCAGAAGGAAGAACCATCATTGGCACAAAATGGGTGTTCAGGAACAAGCTTGATGAACATGGAACAGTTGTAAGAAACAAGGCAAGGTTAGTGGTCTAAGGGTACAGTCAAGAGGAAGGTATAGACTATGATGAGACCTTTGCTCCAGTGGCAAGACTTGAAGTTATCAGGCTACTCATAGCTTTTGCCACATACAAAGAGTTTTATCTCTATCAAATGGATGTAAAAAGTGTCTTTCTAAATGGCTACCTGAAAGAGGAAGTATATGTGAAGCAACCACCTGGATTTGAAAATCCAAAATTGCCAGACCATGTGTTCAAATTAGATAAGGCCCTGTATGGACTGAAGCAGGCTCATCGTGCATGGTATGAAAGACTTTCAACGTTTCGATGGATCATGGGCACACTAGGGGTATAATTGATAATACTCTCTTATTGAAAACAAAGTGACATGACATGTTAATTGTGCAGGTATATGCGGATGATATTATTTCTGGATCAATAAATGCTCAAATGACTCATGAATTTGCACAACTGATGAGTGGAGAGTTTGAGATGAGTATGATGGGAGAACTGAACTTCTTCCTGGGATTACAAATCAAGCAAACTTCCTCTGGAACCTACATACATCAGCAAAAGTATATTTTGGACTTACTCAAAAGATTCAAAATAGAAGATGCTAAGGAAATAGACACTCCTATTGCTGTCTCCACAAAGCTGGATCTGGACGAGACTGGATCCCCAGTCAAACCAAGAGTGTATAGGGGAATGATTGGATCACTTTTATATCTGACTGCTAGCAGACCTGACATAGTCTTCAGTGTTGGATTGTGTGCTAGGTTTCAAGCAAATCCAAAAGAGTCTCATCTCAAGGCTGTGAAACGGATCTTCAGATATCTCAAAGGCACTCCAACCCTCGGGCTATGGTACTCAAAAGGTAGCAATTTTCATCCTGTAGGATATGCTAATGCAGACTACGCTGGATACTTAGTGGACAGAAAAAGAACCACAGGTATGACCCACTTCCTTGGAACATGTCTGATTTCCTGGTCCACCAAGAAGCAACTCTCTGTTGCTTTATCAACTGCTGAGGCTAAGTATGTAGCGGCTGGATCATGTTGTGCTCAATTATTATGGATTAAACAGCAGCTGATGGATTTTGGTATGAATATAGGTTGTGTTCCCATTTTCTGTGATAATACTAGTTCCATAAACATTGCAAAAAATCCATTTCAACATAAAAGGACCAAACATATTGACATTAGACATCATTTTCTACGTGAAAATGTAGAGAAAAATCTAATCTCAATAATGTTTTGTCCAACTGAGAATCAAAATGCTGGCATTTTCACTAAGGCTTTATGTAGAGAACACTTTGAAAGAATCAGATTAGAACTAGGGATGATTAAGATTACATGAGCTTCCCTCAATGATTGGCTAGAAAATTGGCTTTACCTAGATATATCACCATAGTACTAAACTCAATCTTTCACATGAAAATATGTATCTCACATTAAAAGACAAAGGGGGAATTTAATCATATTCATGGCTTAGTATATGTTGGTGACAAATTCAGGTGCAGTACCCAGTCAGAGGAGTGAAAACATAAGGTACAGACTTTTCTTTGTCTAAATATATTACTGGATAATAGACCAGGTACCCATACTTGTTTCTTCATATGACACCTGTCATCTCACCAAATTGCCGCCAAAACGCTCAAGGGTCAGTTCCTGAAAAAGCTGTATATGTCCAATCACAGCAGACGTCTTTTCACACTCAAATACACCCCCCAAATCGTCTCTTCATATTCCGACTTCTTCTTCTCAATATTGTTTATATATCTGGTAAATGGTGTGCATCCTTATCCAAGAACCTTCAAGATAAACATGGCTTCTCCACTTGATCTTCCCGTCGCCAACTCAAGCAAGCCTGAATGTCAAGCCATTGTCCTTCATGCAACGGAAAATCTACCACAATCCTTACCTTTTCACATATCTGACTTTGCAAATTGGGGGTCTTCCCAAAACAAGTTCCCCACATTCTCCTCAAACCCTCTTCCATCTTGGTCTTCTCTTTCTGATGGACTGAATATTCTTCCGATTCAGTCGATTCCAAGTAATGATCCTTTACCCACTACTCCTATTCCAAAAAAGGTTTGTTGGCGTCTTAGGAAAGCATCCCGTGCTCCAATCGAAGTTACTGATGATTCTCCCTCTCCTAAACCCGGTCCTCTACCCAGTTTCTCACGGGTTCCTCAAACCCGAAATCATAAAAGGCAAGAAGAAGAAGCTTTGTAGGAAGCCCTAAAGCAGAGCAAGAAGCAAAAGGCTCTACCTGTTTTTTCCCCCAAACGTGACTTGCTTATCCGCTCTATCCGAAAAAATATGGTGAAAAAGACCATTCTTCCTAAACCCCCTCCCTCCAAGACAGAGGGCACATCCAGAAAGAAGCCTGTTGCTCCTTCTCCAACTAAATCGGTCCCTCAGACCAGGGGTTCTTCCACCTCAAATAAACCTGCTCCTTCACCTGTTCCCTCGGATTCCTCTGAGACCGAGACTGACTCTTCCACGCCTATGGCTGAAAGTTCTGACCCTCACTTCCTTTCTCTCATTCACTTTCAGAGGCGCTCCCTCATTCGGGGCAGTACTATTACAGGGTTTAGAGGTTCAGAAATAACTGTGTTACTGGCAAAACTTGAAGCACAAGGTTGGTCTGGGCTGGTTTGTTTGGGTAGAACTCAAAGGAAATTTTCTAAGCCTGAGATGTATGAGTTTTATGGATGAGGAACTGTGTAAAACTCTGTCTTTGTCACCTCGATTAGAGGTATACCTATACATCTGGGGGTAGATGACATTGCTCGAATCTTATAAGTTCCAAATGCTGGATGGGATCACTATGTGCGTCACGAATGGCCACCTTTGGACAATCTGGCCTCTGCAATAGAAATCACTAGAAAATTCTCAGGATGTCCTGCCTTAACTCAGCATCGACGGGTTCTTCGACGGGAAATGTCTTCCCTTCACCGGTTATACTTTGATGTGGTCCACAAGATCCTGCTTCCTAGGAAGGAACGTCGGTCTGAAGCAAGTTTTCTTGACTTAACGTTGATGGAACTCCTCAACACTGAAGTTCCTCTTAACTTGCCTAGCTTGATTTTTCAGCACACGCAGCGGGTTCTCATCCAGGATAAAAATAAACATGCTCTTCCTTATGGGTTCTGGCCGTCACAAATCCTAGAAGCTTACTCAGTTCTTGTTCAGGTGTGGACTATGCAGACAACCAAAGATGTGTTGGGTCAAGTGAACCATGCGACTTTACCTGTTTCTATGCAAAGGACTAATACTCCACTTCATCGTCTGCAGGTTACCTTGGATGCCAAATCTGCTGAGCTCACTGCTGCACATCAGGAATTTGCTCTGCAACGTACTGCTTTGTTGGGCCGGATCGCTACCCTCGAAGACACCTTGTCTAAAGAACGTGTTGTTCATGTTGTCTATGTTGATTCCCTCCAACCCCTTTGTCTGACTTGTTCCCAAATTCTCTTAGCTTTTTGGGTATCTGTTTCTATTTTCAGTATTGTAAAGACAATTAACTGTTGGACCTAGGTTACTCCACCTCTAGGTGGAAACTGCCATCTGTTTTGCTTGCTTGCTATCACTTGGGTCATGTTCTGAACTTCTCCCTTTACTCTGTTTTGTGTTGATAGCCCTTGTGGCCTTGATTTTGGTACTTATTACATGTTTTATCTCTGGTGAATGCCTCTTTTCAATGATGCCAAAAGGGGGAAATCAAGTTCTGTAATGTTTATAACCCATGCAAAGTCTGTCTTTGTTTGGAGTATTGCTCTTCTTATTATTGCAGGGGTTATGCTGGCTGGACCAAAATTAATGGAAGTTTGTCATCATCAAAAAGGGGGAATTTGTTGAGTCAGCAGTTTTGATGATGAAACACATTAGGCGAAGTGGTCACTCAACACACCATCTCAGCTGGATAATTGAACTGGATTGCAGATAAAAAGAGCACATGAAGATAAGGATGTAAGCACAGAAATAGGTGAGTAGTTCAACAAACTGCACGTGGGAGAAAAGAGGCACATGGTCAAAACAAGTCACATAGAAAGAAGGAGTCTAGTGCAAGCAGGAAAGGCGAAAAAGGAGGTTGATCATCATACAAACTCCTTGGGCACCTATTTTTAAAAGAGGAGAAGCAGTGCAGTTGGGGCATCGAAGATAGAATCATTTTCTGGGGAGTTATTCTTGATAGGTTTTTCAAAATGTAATGTTCAGTGAACTATAAACTGAACTTAGTGTTAGCTTCAAGTTGGGGGCAACTCGAAGATCTGGGGAACTCAAACCTTGGGAGGGTTTAGTTCAAGTTAGGAAGTTTACTTTGAAGCTTTAGATTACTAGGAATTGTAATCTTTGACTCAGGCTCGTTTTGAATTTAGTGAAGTTGGGGAAAATCCTGTAGTGGTACAGGTCGTGGTTTTTTCACCTTTGAGCCGGGTGTTTTCCACGATAAATCTCTGTGTCTCTTATTTGCACTTCATTGAAACAAGTAGACTAACTTGGTTCTATTTTAAGGAAAATAATTAGAACGTGTTAGCTATTTCACAAGCGCATTCCTAATCAACTTAGAAAGATGGAAAAACTATAACAGAAACACAATACAATTTTCAAGCACTAAAAATCTTGCCTGACATGTAAAGAGGGAAGAGGAAGAACCTGGAGTACTGGATACTGCTTGAAAAATGTAATTTGGGAAGAGGCAACTTGGTTCATCTTTGGGAGCTGTGGTGGTCCCGGAGCCGAAGACTGTGTGTTCCCAGAGCTACTGCAAAATTTGTCACTAACAACTGTAAAGAGGTCGTTTCATAGACCACACCAAGAAAGCCCTAGAGTTCATCCGCTTCGGTAATCATGCAACAAAGATTGGTGCCTTTATGGAGTGGCCAGAGATTAGATCAAAGGTGCGGGAGATGAGATTGGTGCGAGAGAGAAGTTGTCGGAGAAAGGTGTCGCCGAAAATTAGATTGAAGCCATCAGAGATGAGATCTGTGCGAGAGAGAAATTGTCAAGGAAAGATGTCACTGTACTTAGATCGAAGTCACCGGAGATGAGTTCGACATGCCAAATATTTCGTCGGAATAGTCTTGGAGTATTAATCTAGTGTTTCGAGAGATTTCCTTGGAAGACTATAGTGAAATTAAATTCTTGCAAATGATTCGAAGAAAATTTGAATAATATATTAAATAGAAGAAAATTTGAACAATATATTTTTGTAATTTTTCTTTTTCCTTGTAAATCAAAAAATAAAAATATTATTTAAAAATGTGACTATTTTGTTGTTTTCAATTTTCTCAAGTAAAATCTTCTAAAAGAGAATAAAGGTGGAAAAATCAACTTTAGACGGAAATGAAAATATTTAATGTTAAAAAAGTGTAAAAATAAGGAAGGATCAAACATCATGTGTCTACGTCTAGATTCTTATTAATTTTTACTTCATCTAATTATGAAAATTTATTAATACATTTGACACTAATAATTTTAATCTATTTTCTTAAAGAAATTTCTAATGCAATGTAAAAAGAATATCATTAAATTTAATTGCTTAATTTGATGTATAAAATTTAAATAATGTTAAAATAAGTATTAGAGCACATGATCATTAATGTAATTTCATAACTTTTATTATAACATTTGGACTCGATTTCTCGAGTCATGATGACACATACCATAACCCACTAGTAGGAAAGTCAACCCCTAATCAAAAACAGTTGGCAATGGGTTTAAGGACAGAACTATGCAAAAATAGAACAGTTTAAGGGTCAACAAAGGAAATAAACAAAACAATCTAAAATATCTACAATAAAAATTGATCCTTCCCAGAACAAAGAAGTCACAGGTACAGAGCTACTAAAAAAAAGATGCAAGTTATATAAGTGGACCAAAATATAAATACATTAGGCTAGTCTCAAAATAACAAAAGTTGGGCCACAAAATGCTAAAGGAGACGGCAATGATTCGAAACGCCAGGTGCTCATCCTCATCTCCAAATAAGACTGCTATAGGCTCGATAGATCAGTACTGGTAACTGGTCGTCGAATCTGCATCATAAAAATTAATGTTGAGTGCAATGTTAGTACCAAGATAATAAATACCCAGTAGGCATCCTAGGCCGATTGAGCATGAAAAGTAAAGACAGTATGAAAAGAAGGAATAAATTAGATCATGGGTCAACAGCAGAAATATAAGGTAAAGTAAGTAAGTAGTGCACACAAGAGTAGAAAGAACAAAGCTACAGAAAACTACAACTAATCAAAACCTAATTTGGCCCCATAAGCCCAGAAGGCACACTCATGCACATTAAAAGAAAAACCCAAACAGACCCCCGTAAGTCCGTCGAGTACACATAATATCTAAAACTACAGAAATTTTCTTCTATTTAATATATTCTTTAAATTTTCTCAAATCATTAACAAGTTTTTAATTTCACTGTACTCTTCCAAACAAATCTCTCGAAAGACTAGATTAATAATCCAAGACTATAGCGATAAATTCTTTCTTGTGCCGATCTCATCTCCGACGATTTCAATCTAATTTTGAGTGACATCTTTCCTTGTCAACTTCTCTCTCACACCGATGTCATATCTGACGGCTTCAATATAGTTTTTGGTGCCACATTTCTACGAGGACTTCTCTCTCGGACTGATCTCATCTCTGGCACCTTTGATCTAATGTATGGCTACTTCGCAAAGGTGTCAATCTTCGTTGCAGGACTCTAGAAGCGGACGAACTCTAGGGATTACTTGTTTTAGTCTATGAAACGACTTCTTAACAATTGTTAGTGAAAGATTTTGCAGTAGCTATGAGGACACACAGTCTTCGGCTCTGGGGCCAACACAACTTAGCCAAAGATGAAACAAGTTGCGTCTTCCCAAATTCCATTTTTCAAGCAGCAACCAGTACTCTAGGTTATGCCTCTTCCCTCTTTACATGTCAGTCAAGATTTTTGGGGATTGAAAATTGTATTGTGTTTCAGTTATAGTTCTGTCATCTTTCTAAGTTGATTGTGAATGCCTTTGTTTTCTACCTATCTTTCTTTCTTGTCGTAATCTTCTACTAGGAAGTTCTGAAATTCTTAACTTGTAGTTGCTGATTTCCTTTTTAAGAATGTCCATAATCGCTGGTTTCTCTACTTTAGTGTAGCTCCTGTGCATATTCTTGTTTTTTCTGGACTATAGTACAGTCCAAACTAGTTTCAGCAATTCAGGCCCAATTTTCGCAAACCTGCCCATTAAATATGGGCTAAAAGAGTGATTTTAAATATGGGTAATATTTTGGCTAATACCCATATTTAACCCATTAAAATATGGGTATTTTAGGGTAAATTGCGAGTAAAATATAAGTTTGGGTTAAAGGGGAATAGAAGATCAGCTTTCTCCCGAACTTCTCTCCCAAACTCTCAGAAGATCGGCTTTTTCATCTCAACTCCAAGCTCGTAGGTAAGTCTCTCGATTTCACCTCCCCAAAAAACATCTTCCCTCTTTTTCATTGTTTAACATTTTAAAGCTAGGGTTTGTGATTAACTCCCCTGAAATATTCTTCCTAATTTAAAAATTTTTCTGTATAACAATTGTAAATATATGTTATATACTGTATGGATATTTACAGAATATTAGATTTCATATTTTTGGCTTGTCGTTTGTACATAGAATTTTTGTTTTTGTTTTTTTAGGGAAAGATGTCTACAGAGGCTATTGAGCTCTATGAAGAATCTTATGAGATTAGTTCGTCGATCCCTTGAAAATGACAAAAAAAACACTTCTGATGTTTGGAAAAGTTTTACGAAATTGTCTCATACTACAAGTAATGAAAAGTTAAAAGCTCAATGTAATGTTTGTAAGAAGAATTTTGTAGCTAACTCTATTTTTGGAACTTCAAATTTGAAACGACATATCAATTTACAATTAGACAAAACACAAGAGCACAAGGCTGGGCCAATTGATCAAGCAATTTGTCATGAAAAGGTGTATGTGGCTATTCTAAAGTATAATTATCCTTTCAGCTTTACCGAACGTCAAGCAATTTATCCATTTGTACTTGAATCCAACTGTAAAAACAATTTCAAGAAATACTGCCAAGTCTGATATTTTGAAGATGTATGATACGGAAAAAGAATATCAAAAGAACGAGCCTGCAGTGATTCCTAGTAGAGTTTGTTTGACTTTGGACATGTGGACTTCTTTAGCGTGAAATGGATATATGTGTTTAACTACTCATTATGTTGGTTTGAATTGGATTGTTCAAAAAAGAGTGTTGATTTTTTTCTATGTCCCCCTTCCACATTCTGGTGCCATTTTGGGTCCTTTACTAATTAAGTTTATTAAGGAACGGGGTATTGAAAAAAAGATATCCAGTCGTACTTTGGATAACTCTACTTGTAACAAAGGTGTGGTTGATAATTTAAAAGAACACTTATCTTTGATGCAAACACTAATTTGTGATAGAAAGTTCTATCATGTTCGTTAGGGAAATCACATCTTGAATTTAATTGTGAAAGCGGGTTAAGAGAAAGCTGATACAACTATTGTAAAAAAAGGCATTGTTGGGTTTCATTATGAATAAAGAAGGCATAGAATTGGATCCTTCAAAGATATGTTTCCTTCAAAAAAGGCTATTAAAGACTTTCCTCCTCTAGAAAAATCAAAATGATATAATAAGTTTTCTTGGCCATCTCAATTACATAAGTCGATTTATTGCTCAATCAACTATAATTTGTGAGCCAATCTTTAGGTTGCTAAAGAAAGATGTTGTTACCAAATGGATGGAACATTGCTAGAAAGCTTTTGATAGAATCACGAAGTATTTGTCTAGTCCACCTATTTTGATGCCTCTGAACCTAGAAGACCATTGTTGCTATTCTTGCTCATGTCAGACAATGAATTTGAATGTGTGTTAGGACAACATGATAAAATTGGAAAGAAAGAGTAGGCTATATACTACTTGAGCAAAAAGTTCACAACTTATGAAGCTCGATACACTTTATTGGAATGCACTTGTTGTGCGTTGATTTGGGTTGCACAAAAATTAAGACACTTCTCGTGTGCACACACCACTTTTCTCATCTCTAGGATGAACCCACTTAAGTATATCATTTAGTAGCCTATGCCTACTAGGAAACTATAAAAGTGGAATTTTTTTCTAAGTGAATTTAACATTGTATATGTCACTATAAAGGCCATCAAAGGACAAGCGCTAGCTGATTATCTTGCTGATAACCTTGTGGATAAAAAGAATAAGCATCTTAAAACTTACTTTACAAATGAAAAGTTTTGTTTACTTGAGAGGATATTTAAGAGGAATATCCAAGGTGGAGAATGTTTTTTGATGGTGCTGCAAACTAGAGGATTGGCGCTGGGGTGGTGCTAGTCTTAGAATCAGGTCAAAATTATTTGATCTCAGCAAAGTTCAGGTTCTTATTCACTAATAATATGACAAAAATTTGAGGCTTGTATTCATGGACTCAAGAATGGCTATTGATATGAACATATAAGAATTTTCGGTCCTAGGTGACAAAGACTTATCGATTCATCAAGTACAAGGAGAATAGAGCACCAAGAATGTGAACATAATCCTGAATTTGCAACGCATGAACGAACTGTGTAAAAAATTTATCAAGATAGAGTTCAGACATATTCCTGGAGTTCAAAACAAGTTTGTAGACACTTTGGTGACCTTGGCCTCTATGCACTTGACATTCAGTTGCTTTGTATGAATATTCTTTGCATTACAAGAATGCTTTAAATGTTTTCAAAGGCATTGCACAAATGCTTTCTAAATTTTAAAAGGGAAAAAACATTCCTATACATTTTAAGAGGCGAAATTACAAGAATATGTCAACAAACTTTAATTACAACCAAATGTCTACATTTTTTAAAACAAAACTATACCTACATGGGGAATAAAAAAAAAGTGATGTTACGTTGTTTTTAATGCTGTGTCAAAGCATTTATTGGACTGTTACTTTAATGGGCAGTTGACACAGAACAGATCAAAAAAATGATTAATTAATGTTGACTAAAACATTTATTGACCATTGTTATTCATAAATATTAATTACTATTAATACTAACAAAAATAACTAAATTTCTTCATATAAATATCAAATAAGACCGAATTAACATCAATTAGTACCAAAATAATACCAACTAACTAAATCACATCATAAAAATACAAAAAAATAAACCAAATAAATCACACAAAACAAACCACCAAAAAATAATCAACAATACCATCGACAATTCACCAAAAAATGCTAACTATCTTGGTTCTTAGAAATTAAATACTATTAACACCAACATACCAATTCTAACAAATATAACAAGATTATTTCATCCCGTACAAATAAAACACAAAACATAATAATTCCAAATAGAAATCAAGTAACTAATTTCACCATATAAATAATAAAAATACCAAACAAATTAATCCACCCAACAACTAAGAAATAAATAATTGTTCATTAAAATTTTTATTTTTTGTTGACATGGAACAGACAGAAAATAATTAATAAGTGCATGGAGTCAGCATGACAAGACCACAAGTATTATTAATAGTAACTAATAATTGTTAATAGCGATAGTTAATAAATGCTTTGAGTCAGCATGACAAGATAATATATAGGGATGTAAATAAAAAACTTAAACCTATAAATATTTTTTAGGGTTGACATAATTTGCAATATAAACTCTTAAAGTGTATATTCTTGCAATTTTTTCTTTTAAAATGCACTACATGAATACTTTCAGATATTCTTTAATTGCACTGTGCAAATATTTTCCAATATATTTAAATGCACCGCACAAATGCTTGCCAACATATTCAAATGCATTGAACAAGTGCTTTTTCAAATATTTTAAAATGCATCCATATGGATTTGAATTACATTCTAAAGCATAGCACAAACGCTTTAAATACAGTTGCTTTAAATAACTGCACAAATAATTTCAAACATGTTCAAATGCAATACACAAATGCTTTCAAGCATATTCAAATGCACTACACAAATACTTTTAGATGTTTTAAATGGCATTCCACATGGCTTTCAATTGCTTTCTAATGCATTGAACAAATACTTTAAATACATTGCATAATCACATTTAGATAATTGCACCAATGCTTTCAAACATATTGCACAAAAGCTTGCTAGAATGCATTATTTTTAAAGATGTCATTTGACAAATCATTGAATTAAAAGTCACATCTTTATAAATTATTTGACTAAAAGACTCATCTTCATAAATCATTTGGTTTAAGGCCTCATACCATCAATCATCCTTGAAAATCACCATTTTCTTGCATCATCGGTTTTAAACTCCATTTTCATAAGCTTTGTTAAAGATTTCACCTCATTAAATCATTTCACCTTGCAAGGCTCCATTTTATAATTTCACACCTAAGAGGTTTCATTTTGCATGAATTTATCGTACTTCACTTTTTATTTAATACTTATTTACTACTCCCTCTGTCCCATTTTATGTGACACCTTTTTGTTTTTGGTCCGTCCCAAAAAGAATGTCACCTTACTCTAATTGGAAATAATTTACCTTTAAAATACCTTTTTTACCCTTAATGAAATGATTCTTAGCCACAAGTTTTAAAAGTCTACCTCTTTTTCTTAAACACCTTGTCAGGTCAAAGGGTGCCATATAAAATGGGATGGAAGGAGTAATTGTCTTATCAAGTTTATGTTTTACAAAATCCTTAGCATAACGTGGAACTATTTCTAAATAGTCAATAGGGGAAAATTTGTCGAAGAGGAATATTAAACTCTCTAACGAACGTCAAGGAGCTACTCTCGAACTCATTTATGCCTACATCCCTACGAACACATGGTATACAGGTTATTAGAATTCTTCTTTCATAACCACCGCTGCATTTTTACTCTATTAACTCATCTCGTGATCCCTTGAGAATAAATTTTCCAGTATCACTTGAAAGTGCAAGAGGGGGGGGGGGGGAGGTAAATTGAATTTTCTTCCCTTTTTACTTACAACTATTTTAAGTTAGTCAGCTAACTTAAGTGGTAGTTGACTAGAACAGTTAAATCAATATGCAGAAATTTAAAGAGCATAAAGAAAAAATCAACACCAGATGTTTTATATTGGTTTGAATCCCATGTGAATCCAACGTCCAGTCCCCTTGGGTTGCAAGGAAAATCTCTTCAAGCCTTTTGAATGATTGTGGTTACAACGAGTGAAACTTAAACTACTCTCAATTTTTTGTTTTCTTTTCTTTTGATACATTCATCTCTTTCAATTTTTTCTTCTTTTCTCTCTCTTTTTTATCATAGTAAATCAACATAATTACAATGCTTTTCTAAAGATGAAGAGTTTTGAAGAAGGTCTTGAAGGTAGTAGGCTTGTACAATTTTTTAGATATCCAAATGTCTTCTTTTAAATCTGAAGAGATGACATTCCAAGGGGTTTGATCCTTGGAAATAGGCAATGGAGATTCCTATTTCCAAGAATAAGGACAAGGTATTACATTTTTGCCTAAAAATATTATCTTTTGATCCGGTAAATGTCACGACCCAAGCCTAGGGCCTAGACGTGACATGGCGAATGAGGAACCCTAAGGAACCCCAAACAAGCCTCTCAAACTTGTCATCACACTTCATCGGTCGCGGAAGTACATTCAACATAAAACAAAA
>JBCEWC010015788.1:0-13511 GCA_038996855.1 Solanum aculeatissimum
CAAGAGTGTTTTGATGAGTGAAATAGGATTAGGGTTTGAATTTAGGGGTTTAGGAGACTTTAGGGGAGTTAAAAGAGGATTAGGATTAGGCTAATTTATGAAATTACCATTAATGAAGCGGACTAACACCTGAAACACAGTGCCACACGGAAGGCCCCAGGTGGGCGTCCAATAGCACACGGACCGTGTACCTATCCGTGTGGCCTCACTTGGCCACAATTTCAACTCGAACTCTCGGGGGACTTTCTGGAACACTTCACGGAGGGACTCACGGACTGTGGCTGCACACAGACCGTGTACTTGTCTGTAGAGTCTCACTTGGCCCGGAGTCCAGCCCCAAAAGCTGGCCAACTCTCTGCGCCACTCCACGGGACCTCTCACGGCCCGTGTAGGGTCTCACGACCGTGGGGTTTGGTTTGGTCCTTGGCTGGGATCCTGGCCACCAGGAGCCCACTAGAACATCCCACGAACCCCCACACGGACTATGGACCTTCACACGGTCAGTGGTCCAGTCCTTAGCCTATTTCTAGAACCTCGTTTCTAATGTCCTTCCAATTACGGGTAGTCTCACTAGTTTAGCCATAACTTTTTCATACAAACTCCAAATTGAGTGAAATTAGTTGTGTTGCGAAGATAATTTAAAGAGATTCAATTTTATATATAGCAGCCCACATAGTCTATCTTGTACCAAAAGTTATGATCCCTCAAAGTACACTGCCCAACCCGCCTCACTATGTCACCAACCGGTCCATTTTGAATTCGGCCACTTAAATATGACCCATGGCTACCAACATTCAACCATGACCAGTCCAACACCATACAAGATCAACCATTAGGAAGTTCAAAATTTTTTGGATCGTTACAGGGTGATCCATCTCTTAAACAACCCCCATGTCAAGTACCCCTTGCTAAAGTTATCTTCGCTTAAGCGACCAAGGGTCACAAAAGTGAGAGCACCAGAGGTTGCACTAATAGCATTAGCTAGTGTTGAACTAGAACAAATGGAAATTTCCCGATGGGGGTTGGAATTCATTCGAAACCCTATCAACACAAACATTATATGCTACCCAACTAGAAATGGCATTCTGGACTCAACAAAATTGATGAATTTTCCAACAAAGGTTTTTCAGTGAAATATTGACCAAAGTCAATATTTTCAAAAGTTTTAACTCTTAAAACACAAAAATGGCCAAAAACTCATTCCGAACACCCCAGAAATCGAATCAAAGATCATTCTAGACCAAACTCAATGTTCCAGAGCTAGTCACGCTGATAAAATTTTCATCTGAGCAGGTTGCTCAAAATATTGGCCGAAGTCAAACTAGGCCAAAATTAGAGTTAAAATGACTTTTTGCACAAACTCAAAATGGAAGCCCCGAAATCCAAAACAACCTTCCTCCATGACCAAAATGGTCCTTCCAAAGCTGATAAAGCCATTGAAATTTTTATTCGATGCTCGAACCTTCGGATATTAACTAAAGTCAATTATTTTCAACTTAAGGCTCTAATTAAGAGTAAAAAAATTCACACTTAAGGGTGGCAATGGAATTCGTCTGTCCTGGTTCGCTATCAGTGATACTGGTCTGATCACTCCTAGTCACATTCGGCAAGGGGGGTTTCGAGGGGGGTGTAACAGGACGGAAAGGGAGGGTTTTCCCAGTAAGTCCCCATCTAGAACTTACCAATTTTAACATAAAATTTTTCTTTAAAAAAAGTGATCGTTGGGGGCTGTGGCCCACCCCAACTACTCATTGCTCATTTTTTCCAAAAAAGAGTCATTTTCCAACAACTATCCCCCCACCCACTAAAAAATGTTAACCCCCAAAAGTTTTTAAAAAGTTCATCTAAGTCCTATTTTTTCAACTATTAAAACTCCCCATGCTTTCATTATTTTTATACCAATTTTCTCTCAACTCTCTCAATTCTCTCTACTCTAAAGTATTCTAATTATTTATTATTTACTCTCAAATTCTTAATTTTGTTAATTTAATTAGTTTGAAAATTTTGGTGAATTAATTTGGAGCAAATTTTGGTGAATTGATTTGGAGCATCTTCAAGCTTCAAGTTTCATCAATTTTTGGCTTCTACATCTGCTTTTATACAGATGTTCAGTACATTCATTCTAAATTTCATATCTTTAGTTTTTACTCTTTACTATTTTAATTATTTATTTTTTGTATTCATATTATCTTTAATTTTTTCACTTTTATAATTTTAATATGAATTCTGGTAGAAAAGAAAAAGGAAAAAAGTATATTTTTGGTAGAACTGCTAATGTATTAACCAGAAAAAATAAATCTATTGGTACTTCTTCAAAATCTAAAAGTTCTAAATCCAAACAACCACCATTAAGAATTAATACGAAATATTATACACAAATTGATGAAACTTGTTTAATATTGATTCTAATACTGAGTTAAATCATGAATATTTAGAAAGAAGATTTGATATTTTTAATGAATCACTAGATAAAGATGATAATGAAGCTAATGATGATGATCATGATATTTTTTATAATGATTATAATACCCAACCATTTACTTTTACTGATCCCGCTACTTAACTTCTCACTCTCCTTCCCTCTTCCACTCTCCCCATACATCCTTCTAGGGTCCAAGGCAGAACATCCTAAAAAATCAATTGTTTGAAAATGTATGACCCAAAGTCAAGATAAAACTCAAGCAATTTGTAATAAATGTAAAAATATTTTAAACCATAAAACTTTGAGAAAGGGGGTGAAGCTGGTCATTTAAGAAATCATGTAAAAGAGAACTTTTTCAAGCTAACGCTATAGCAAAGGATAAAAATATGATACTCCCCTTCCCGATTCATCTATAGGAGTAGAGGGTTAATATGGTTCAATCGCGATTAAACCCTTCTAATATTTCTAGTCCTAGTGCATATCACGCTTATAATAAACAATCAGATCTTGAAGAGCTTGCTAAAATGATTGTTGTTACTGGTTCGTCCTTTAGTTTTGCAGAAAATCCTTGTTTTATTCACTATATTCAAATTGTTTATATCCATCATTTACTGGATTTTCAAGATACACAATTAAAAAAATCATTTTTGATTACCAAGGTCAACATTTACATTATCTTCTATGTTTATTTTATTATTATACTTGTAAAATAGAAATAATTTCTAATATAGGTCATAGTGTAACTAGTAATGATTATTTTACAATTACTGGACATTTGATTGATGAAAATTGAATGATGTAAAAAGAAATTTTAGGTTATAAAAGTTGTGAAATGTGTAAAATTGGTGTTTATATAGCGCAAACAATTGTTGATGTTTTAGAATTTTATAAATTTCAAAAAAATAATTAGCATAACTTTAGATAATACTTCTAATAACACATGTGTTGTTGAATTTCTAAAACTGTCACTTACTCCTATTTATGAAGATGTTTTTTTATATTAGATGTGTTGCACATATTTATAATTTGATTGTTATAAATGGTGTAGCAATGTTTTAAAATGATTTTATAAAATGTGAAGTTACATGCCATTTTATTTTTAGATGTCATGTAAAAGCTAGATATAGGAAATTTGAAAATCGTTGTCTTGAAAATAATCTCTCGGTTAGAAAAATTCCTACAATAGTGGGTACTAGGTGGAATTCTTTGTGTGAAATGCTTAAAGCAGCTTATGAATATAGAAAGTTTAGCATTAAAATTGAACCAAGAAAAATATATGATTTGTATAATTCGGGTAGAAAAGAACAATTACATAATCAAGAACTCTACAAAACTCCATTAGTTTTTGCTCATAGTAAACCCTAGCGCCGCCTTCATCTTGTGAGATTTTTTTATCACCACATGGCCAATTTGGTCGTTGACCAGCCACCCCCGGGGGCCGCAACCTTCACACACTCCAACATCATATGCTATTATCCTTAAGCCTACCACTCTGCAGTCGAAATCGATTCCAAGGAAGCCTATTTCATTTTTGCATGGAGAATCCATTGTTCAATGGAACAGTCTGAAGTTGACCAGATGGTCATTAATGAAAATTTCCAATATATTGTAGTTAGAAAATTTTCTTATGGGTGGCCAGCGATTGATGACTTAAGAAAACTAAAACCAAAATATTGTCAACTGAAAGGTGAATGCAAGATCGGACTGCTCAGTAACTAACATGTTTTAATAAGGGCAACACTGTTGGAGGACTATGTCCATCTTCTCTCAAAACCTGCTTTCTACATCATGAGTCAAAACAAATCTTTCCCAATGCGTACACTAAAGTGGGATCCATTGTTTAATCCAGTGAAGAAGACATCCACCGCCATTGCCTGGATATCATCTCCTGCACTGCCTCCTAATTTTTTGGAGAAGATGCAATATTCTCACCAGCAACGACTGTTGGCAAGCCTCTACAGGTGGATCTAGCAACCAAAATTCAATCAAGGCCAAGTTGTGTCAGAGTGAAAATGGAGGTGGATCTCCTTGAGAATTTCCTAAGAGAATAAAAATTTATGTTAAAAATGGGGAGAACTCAGTCATGGAGAAGTGGATTAGAATCAAATATGATAATCTTTCCACATACTTCAAGACTTGTATGATTCAAGGGCATAGTGGGGAACAATGCTATATCAAACATCTTGAATTTTACAAGGATAAGAGGACAAATGACAAAGAGAAGGACACAACAAACCCCGAATAAGAGAATAAATTGAAGAATCAGGCTCAGGAAGGAAAAAGAGATGATGAAGTATTCGTGGAACAAAAAAAGAAGAAAGGGGGGAGGCAAAATCATCCCTCCAAATAACGGAAAGTTGTTCGAATAAGAAACAAATTCGGCACATTGGGTGATATTGATGCCAGTACAACAAAAGCAAATAATGAAAAAGAAGTGGATGCAAATAAATCTGCCTAGGAGTGGATTCAAGGTGCCTTTAACACGGAAAAAAAGGCCCCAATAAAGGAAGAAGCTAGTAATGTTGCTATATTGAATAGCACAAGCAAACAAGCTACCTCGGTGGACAAGGATGACCTTCAGTTTACAAAAAGTGGATAAGTGGCAAATGGGGAAAATACCCAAAGTTCAGATAAAATCACCAATGGGCAGGAAAAGAATAAGGGAAGGGAACCAGATATGGATAATTTCACTCAAAATAAGACAGAGGGACAAAGTATAAACCAACCCAATGATGGAAAGTCGGATGGATACATGGAAGGGGTGATAATGAGGAAGATGAGTTGTCGGGGGAGGTAGATAGTGATGAAGGGGATGGGATGGACTATAATATTTAGCAAATTAGCAAAGTTGGTGACCTCTCACCTTGGCATACTAATAACCTAAAGGCAAAGAGAAGCAAATCTAAGGTTCCACTCCAAGTGAAAATAAGAAGTAGTAGGGGAAAGACATCGAGTTGTGATCAGTGATGGACAAAGCACTATTTGGGAATATAAGGTCAGTCAACACCCAAAATACTTTTGGGAGACTAATAGATCTTAATAGAAAGTTTCACTATTCATTCATAGCCCTGATGGAGCCACTTAGGAATCCAGCAGAGTTAGATCAATACAAAAGGAATTTGGGGTTTGATCATGCTTTGGCAAACAGTTCTGGTAAAATTTGGATCTTTTGGTAGGATAACTAGGAAGACAGTGTGATAATGGACTCAATTCAACATATCACAATGAAGTTTATTATATCTAATAAGCTATTTTTATTACTTCAGTGTATGTTAGATGCAGAACTTTAGACAGACTTGAACTTTGGAAAGAACTTAAAGGCATTAATTCTTCAAATTATCCTTGGGTGGTAGGGGTGACTTCAATGTGATTCTACACAAAGAAGAAAAATTGAGGGGGGGCTAGAATTCACCCATCAAGAAGCTATGGATTTGCCCAGTGTATTAATAATTGTGCATTACCATAGGTAAGTTTCACTCGCAGCAAATACACATGGTGGAATGGAAGAATAAATGAAGTGTGTACCTTCAATAGGTTGGATAGAATACTAGTGAAACAAGTGTTTTTGGACATTTTTCCTAGTAGCGAAGTCCAGCAAATATTTTGACAAGGCTCAGACCATGCTCCCTACATGTAGTGTGTAAGACTGCTGAGGAAAACATAATCAAGCCATTTTGATTCCTCAACTTTTGGACCAAACACAAGGATTTTAAATTTTTAGTCCAAAACAATTAGGTGGTGAATTTAAAAGGTTGTCCTTTTCAGGAATTAAAAATAAAACTGAAGAAGGTAAAGAGAGCACTTCTGGAATGGAGCAAAGTGGAGTTTGGAAATATCTTTGTCCAAAAAGCAACTCAGGAAGATGAGATTTTAGTAAAGGAAGCACAGTTTGAGTTGGATCTCACACCTGAGAACAGAGCTCAATTGCATAAGGTGGAGGCTGATTTGAAGAGGTTCTTAAAACTGGAGGAAGTCTTTTGGAAGTAGAAGTCAAGAATGAAGTGGTTTGTGCATGGTGATAGAAACACTAAGTTCTTCCATTTCTATATTCAAGGAAGGAGGAAAAAGTTGCACCTGCATGAAATCACAGATGGAAATGGAGGATCAATGAATAATCAATCAGGCATTGGGGCAGTAACAGTGGATTTCTTCAAAAACCAGTTTACAGAAGAAGGATATATCAATAACTGGTCTATGCTGGAACATATCCATAAGCTGATTTCTGATATAGACAATGACAAACTAACAAAAATGCCAAAGAAGGATGAAGTTAAGAAAGTTGTATTTGGACTTGGTGGGGACAGTGCAGCAGGCCTAGATGGATTCACTAGATCCTTTTTTCAGGAATGTTGGGATATTGTGGATGAGGATCCGGTGATGGTGGTGAAGGCATTCTTTTGTAGACAGGAACTACCTAGGTATGTCACTCATACAAATCTGGTTCTTATCCCCAAAAAAGAATTTCCTAAAACTTTCTCAAAATTGAGGCCTACCAGCCTTAGTTGTTTTATCAACAAGATAATCTCTAGGGTCCTACATAATAGATTGCTCATGGTTAAGTCTAAAATCATTTCTCAAAATCAGTCTGAATTTGTGAAAGCAAGAAGCATTATTAAAAATATTTTGTTGGCTCAAGAAATAATCAGGAACATAAACAGGAGGAACAAACTGGTCAATATGGTGGTCATGTTAGACATGGACAAAGCATATGACAGAGTTTCCTGAATTTATTTGACAAAGGTGCTTAGAGGTTTTGATTCTTAGATATTATCAAAGACATGGTGTGGAGGTTGATATCTAATAATTGGTACTTTGTACTAGTTAATGGTCAGATCTATGATTTTTTTAAATCCACTAGAGGATTAAAGCAAAGGGATCCTCTATCACCAACTCTTTTTATAATAGTTGTTGAAGTGTTATCTAGAGGTCTTAACAGCCTCCATAAGGATAAGGACTTCAAAGGCTATGGCCGGCCTAAATGGAGCCCAAAAATTAATCATTTATCTTATGCAGATGATACAATACTCTTTTGTTCGAGAGAAAGGAACTCTATCATCAAAATGATACAGGTATTGAGAAGATATGAGAAATTTTCACGACAGTTGATTAATAAATCAAAAAGTTTTTTCTATCTTCATGAGAAGACACCTTTGATTTATACAATCAAACTGAGAAAACTGATTGGAATCAAACAAGGAACTTTCCTTTCACTTATCTTGGTTGTCCATTATATTATGGGAGGAAAAGGAGTGCATATTTTGAAGACATTGTCAGAAAGCTATCCAGGAGGATTTTTTTCATAGCAAAATAGGTTCTTATCCTATGGTGGAAAGATAATCCTAATTAAACATGTTCTTCAATCCATCCCTTTTCATTTACTATCAGCTATGAGCCCCCCAAAAAATGTTATTAGGGCAATGCATCTGGTTTTTTTAAAATTCTTTTGAGAAACACGATGACAGAGAAAATAAGGCATTGGGCTACATGGGAAGACATGTGTCTTCCTACAGAAGAAGGTGGATTAGGCTTCAAGTCCCTCTTTGACATTAACAGGGATCTTATTGCAAAACTGTGGTAGAATTTCAAGACCACAATAGGCTCTTTTGGGTGTCATTACATGGGAAACAAGTACTGTAAGAAGTTGCACCCCATATTTGTCCTTAGCAAGAGAGCTTCTCAGTTTTGGAGAAGTGTGACTCAAATCAGAGAAGAAATTAAGCTTTACATTTGTTGGTAGATTAAGAGTGGTAATTCCATCTTATGGTTTGATAACTGGACCAAGTTTGGTGCTTTATACTATTTGGAAGGGGTATCTGCACAAGAGGAGGAAATTGAAGTAACTAGCTTTATCAATAAATCCTCTTGGAATAAAACTCTTTTAAGGGATTCTGTCTCAACAGAAATGGATAATTATATCATCACTGATATAAAGCGAGGAAGGATAAGTGAAAATGATAAACCATGATGGATAGCTGCATTAGATGGAGTCTTTTCTGTCAAATCAGCCTTTGACCTGCTGAGGAAGAGAAGGGTGGTGGTGGAGTGGTTGAGAAGGATTTGGATGAAAGGACAGCCATACAAGATATTCTTTCTATGGAGAATATTCAAAAGGAAAGTTCCAACTGATGATATTTTAAAAAACATTGGAATCTCTATTGTCTCCAAATGTGATTGTTGCAACATTAGGGTTGAGAAAACTCTGCACCATTTATTTCTAACAACCCCCATAGCCCAAAAGCTATGGAGGTATTTTGCTACATGTGCAGGTTTCAAGACTGATGGAAGGAACCTTTATACAACATTAAGGGAGTAGTGGGACCACATTATCAAGCTGAGGGCAAAAGGAATAATAAATGCAATCCCAACAATAATTATATGGGAGTTGTGGAAAATAAGAAATATAATCAGACATGGAAAGGAAATAACCTACTGGAAGGTGCAGAGTAATTGTCACAAAAGCATACATAATCTGATAAAATTATTCTTTCCAAGTTAGACAAGAATTCCAGAAGTGTGGTTTGAGAAGGTTGATATGCTCCAAAGATACAAACCAAACATGCAAGTAAGGTTTGTAACTTGGAAATCTCCTCAACCAGGTTGGGTCAAATGCAATACAGATGGTTCAAGTAAGGGAAATCCTAGTAAGAGTTACTATGGTTTCTGTGTTAGAGATTGCCTTGGGGATATATTATATGCAGAATCAAACTATATAAGGGAGGCTACTAACATGATTGTTCAAACAAGAGCTGTGAAAGAGGGCCTGAGCTACTGTGTTACACTAGGGTATGAATCTGTGGAGTTGAAGATAGATTATTTAAGTCTAAGAAATATCCTAAGTAAGTAGTGGAAAATTCCCTGGGAAATAATTGAGTTAGTGGAAGACATTTTCATAATGATGGTAACATGCAACATTCAAATAAAATACACTCTCAAGGAAGGTAATCAATTAGCGGATTTCATAGATAATACATCAATACAGTCAGAAGCAAAACAAACTTTCACAACCTTCCACAGTCTATCTAGCATGGCCAGGAAGATAGTAAACACAGAGAAGCAAGAGCTTCCTTCCATTAGAATCAGATCAAGGAGCAATAACAAAATATCAGGCACGTCTAGAGTATATTCACATGGGCCATAGTTTTGCACAGATTAAATATACACAGAGTTGGCCAGAGAGTAATACAGTGCAAAAAGCTACTCCTACTCTATTCAGTTCTCAAAAAGATGTTTACCAGCAAAAGAGAAGAGCCATGACAGGATATGTAGATCATATTGAGCGGCCAAAGTCAAACCACCAAAAGAGACTCCTGAACAAATCCACTACTCCTCCTAGCGATCTGGAAAAAGAAGATGGAAAGATGAGCCCAGAGGCAAAGAAGCTAGAAGTAGAATGGGAGAACAGTAGAGGCCCCTTACGTTTATGTGGCATGATGATGGAAGGGTCCTCTACCTTTCAGGTTGACAATAGCCCACCGGATCCGACACCTGAAATAAAGAATATGATGCACTCAAATATGAAGGAACAGAAAGAAAAAGAGGTACTCTTACCTTTGATAGCTAAGGGTCATGACCAAACAAAGATCATGCAAGAAATTGGACACCCAAAAGTGGAGAAAATGGAGATGAAGAGAAGGTTTTCAAGGAAGTATGATATGCAGCGGGTTAGGGGAGACAAAGGATTTTGTCTCACAATTAGGAAAGTAACCCTAGGGTTACTCCCTCTGTCTTTTGGTTTATTTAAGGCAGTGAAACCGACCTTTCATGGTCTTTTCTTTGTATTGAGCTTTAATGCCCATCCAACTTTATTTTATAAATAAATAAATGGGGTCACTGGACCAAATTAATTAAAAAAAATAAAAATAAGAACCCAAAACTTTTAGATGTAGATACGATGATGATATTAATGATATGTTAGAAAATTATCTTGGTCTTACTTCTAATGAAAAAAAAGATTTTGATGGATGCATTAATCAGAGAATAGAAACTATTAAGGATGGACATGATAAATCTCAACTTTTGAAATGGTGGGGGACTCGCGACAAAACTTTTTCAAAACTTCAATGAATGGTTCATGATGTGCTGGCTATTCAAGCATCGCTAGTAGATTTGGAAGGCGTTTTTAGTGCAGCACGATTTCGAATTGGAGATATATCTTTTCCTCAAATGTATATATTTTTAGCCAAGATGTGCGAGTTTATGATGTTGTTCGTACAGTACATATATTTTTGTTTTTACTACTTCCTGTAGCATCATGATTTGTTGTGCTACAAATAATTTTTCGTTTCATAATTTCTTGATTGATTTGCAGGGTTTTCGAAAGTCTTGGAAAAAGGTAGTTATAGATTTGTTGTAGACTACTAGTACAATCATGTATTGATAGACTCAAAAAGTTTTTACTCGGGGTTCTCTTGACGGTTATTTGAACCTTATATGACATGGACCTTTTTAATCTTTTTGGCTCAGTGCACAAAGCACGGATACAATTTTCGTCTTTGGATATATGTAATGACAGACTCAAAAAAATTTTATTCTAAATTCTCTTGACGGTTATTTGAACCTTATATGACATGGACCTTTTTAATCTTTTAGGCTCAGTGCATAAAGCATGGATACAATTTCGTCTTTGGTTATTTTTTCGCTGCAACTATTAATAAGGAGTTCACAATAAATCATCACACAAATATTTTATTTTTGAAGACACATACCATCAGCAGATATCATGAAGACTCAAAGAAGGATAAACAAAGCAATATGATTCCATGTTCATTTGAAAAGCTCCACCTTATAGTGAGCTCCTAGTGCATCTTAAAAACATTTTCATCATTTCTTCTCACTACTCGTTAAATTATAATCTTCATATCGAATCTATATAGAAGAAATTTTCAAAATAGCTATATTTTAGCATTTAATAGGACTCCTTAGCTACACTTTCAATATTTATTGAAAATTGTTATATTTTGAGTTGCTATTCACCTTATTTATGTATTCTTGATTTTTTAAATTAATAAAATATAAATAACAAATTGGAGAAAATCATGAAAGAGAATCTTTCAAATACGGTAATAAAATTAATGGAGAAAATCTTTCAAATATGGTAATTTTTTGCTAAAAATTTTCAATTACTTATGTTACAAATTAATAGAAAATATTTTTCAGTTATTCTTTCATCTTCCTCGTCCTCATCTTCTTTCATTAACGAGTTTCAATTCTCTTTTGTAGACAACAATTCGATTGATCAATTTGTGGCTAAAAAAAAAAGAGAGATTGATATTTAAAATTTGAATTCGTGCAAGAATCAATTAAGTATTCATTCAAATCATTTTAATTTTGAATTAAAATTATTTTTAATCTCAAAATTTTAAATGTTTTATTTCGAATTTAATATGTTGTGAAACTATCAATTGAAAATTTATTTATGGATATATTTTGATTTAAAATCAAATTTTGTATGCTTTTTTTATTTAGTTTAAATCTTCATTGATACAAAATTTGCTTCCTCAATTATTTTTAAATGTAAATTTGAATCGTAAAAAATACATTTAAACTTATGAATCTATTAATGATTTTTGGAATACAAATTGATTGTGGTACATAATTTTTGAAATACAATTAACTGGAAGTACATTTTGTGTTGTATCTTTTTATGGTATCTTTTTTGGATCGTTTGATTTTGAATACAAGTGTGAACATAAAAAGTATTTTTCAATTTTATGAATACTAATCATATGTGAAGAGATTTTGTAATTGAAAAATGTTAATGTCTTCAAAAATCTTGTTGATCTTCCTTGTCCTAATTGTCATGGCACCAGATATGACAGATAATGCAGGAGAAGGACATTGTTTCGAGTCATGTACAGTAAGCTACAAGGGAATATGCAGAGAACATCGAAGGGATATAACATGCAAAGCGTTTTGCTCTGGATGATTTGGAGTTTTTACAGTTTGTGAAGCAAATTGTGTACATGAGGACGACGTCGTATATTGCCAACGTACCATACATATAGATGCATGTCCCTAAAAACTCTGCATTTTTTTATTTTAATTTCTGGAAATGATGATTACTTGTGTAGTTATCCTACGTTTTAATAATTTGAATTTATAATAAGAATTAAAGACGTTTCTTCTTTAAAAAAAAAATATGTGAAGAGTAAATTATGAATACAATTCAAATGTTGAATCCTTTTGAATATTTTTATATTAATGATATGGAATACAAAGATATTGAGATACATTTTTATTAATTAAAAATAATGTGTTCTAGATACATTTGTATACTTTTTTGTCTTTTTTAATACAAATAACATGTTGAATGTTTTTCATCTGCTTTTAAATATAATTTGAATAGGAAAACAAATATATTTTAGCTTATGGATATATTAATGATTTTTTTAATATAAATTTGTTGTGGTATATAATTTTTTTTATTGCAATTAGCTAGAAATATATTTTGTGTTGTATCTTATTATTATATTATTTTTTGTATAAAATTTGTATGCTCATTTGATTTTGAATACAAATATGAACATAAGGAATACTATTTAACTTATGGATATTAATCATATGTGCAAAGTAGATTATGGATACAATTTAAATGTTGAAATCTTTTGAATATTTATATATTAATGGTATGGAATATAAAGAGACTGAGATATATTTTTGTTTATTAAAAATAATTTGTTTGAGATATATTTGTATGCTCTTTTGTTTTTTAATACAAACTAAAATAAAAAAATTGTTAAACAAACACAAATGTATAAAGAATCAAATAATTTCAAAGAAAATCTAAAATATAATCAAAGAATTAAAATCGCACATGATATATATGAACATTTGGTTATCTGAATTAGTGAGATTCATTTGGAAAGAAATTTTGAAATTTTTGAAAAAAATAAAAAGAAAATCGACGATAGAGAAGTGGAAAGGTGAAAATAAAGAGAGAAAGAGGAATGAAAAAAAATAGGTTAGTCTTCTCATTTTTGGGGGCTAAGTAGGGGTAGTAGAAAGTAAGTGGATAGTAGTAAGTTTAAATATATATTTGTTAAGTATGATAGAGTATTTTTAGAAAGTAAGTGGGGTAGTAGTGAATTAT
>JBCEWC010015789.1:0-13511 GCA_038996855.1 Solanum aculeatissimum
CTTGCCAAGTAGTACCCAAGACACCCTTAAACAAGGGATAGCATGACATGAAATCCCTATCCGGGGATTTATAACCCTTGGTGGCACATGGTTTGACGGAAAAGGAGGGGCCTTAAAGATACCCCATTTTGCTACCCAATCCCTCGGTGCTAAGTATCATCCCACGAGAATACGTATATATATACATGCAACATTTAAACGGGAAACTTACATTCTTTCAAAATCATGCATCATTAGTCATGCCAAAACCATTGTACAAGAATCATTTTCATGCTTAGGCCAAAGGCCAACAAGAGTTTCCAAAACATTTCATGATAGTTCCATGTCAATGCAATAAGAGTAGCTCATCTACATGGGCTTGTCATAAAAGCAATCAAGACATGTCAATATGGTGCAAGCACCCAATATGCTCAAAGAGCCATAGCATGGGACTATGTGATCATAAGTCATAACATTACATGAAAACATGAATTTCATCAGGAGATTCATCAAAACAATAACCATGCATATGCCATGAATGAGGATCAAGAACATGGGTAATAGAATTCAAACTCAATTTCTCAATTTGAAAGATATCTCATCATAAATTATGTAGAAATCCATAAATACGTCATAATGCAAGTTACCCATGCTTAATTAAATCATGAAAGGGACATGCACTTTGAATCATCAAGGGTTTCCATGAACATTCATGAATCCAAGCTTAAAACATGATTTAAATCACCTAAAATCTACAGAACACAATTCCCAACACTAATCTACAATAGTAATTGAAGAACCCAAACTTAATTGAAAACTAAAAGTCAAATTTAAAGAGTTAGGGTCCTTGGGTCTTCAAGGATGAAAGAGGATCCTTGAATCAAATCTCAATACCTTAATTTCACCAAAGAATTGCAAGGTCAAACTCAGTCAAGGTTGTCTTCCCCAAATTCTTCAAGCTTTATTTAATGAAGGCCAAGAGGATTTTAGAATTCTCATAGTGAAAGTAGGAGACTTAGAATAGATGAATAAGGGTTTAGGGCTTGATTTAGGGGTTTAGGAGACCTTAGGATACCTAAACGGGGCTTAGGGAATTAACTGTAACACAGTTTCACATGGACTGCTACAATTCCCATCAAGGTGACACACGGCCCGTTCAACTGTCCATCAAATGACACTTAGCCAAATTTCAACGCGAACTCTCAAAGGACTTTCTGGACCACTTGACGGGAGGACTCACGGAACGTGTGGCTTCACACGGACCGTGTACTAGTACATGGACCCAAACTTGTCCCAAGAATCAACTCCCAAGTCAAGCCAAGCCTCTGCCCCACTTGATGGGCCACTTCACAGACCGTTTAATGGCTCACGGACTGTGGGGTGGTCCAAGGCCTAAGACTTGTGTCCTGGGGTGGTTCCTGGCCATCCCCAGCTCTTTGGAACTTGGTATAGAACCCCACATGGACCGTTCCAAAGATAAAAATCCGTGGTCCTTGCCTTGGACTCTTTTCAAGGCCTATCTCCAATGTCTTCCGAATTTCAGGCAGTCCCACTGTTTAGGCCATAACATTCTCATCCGAACTCTGAATTGAGAAAAACTAGTTGCGTTGTGAAGCTAACTCAAAGAGATTCAATTTGATATGTATCAGTCCACACTATTCAACCCGAATCAAAAGTTATTCCAGTTCAAAGTCTACTATCCAAACGACCTCTCTAAGGCACCAAATGATCCATTTTGCGTTCGTCCACTTAAACTCAACCCGTGGCTACCAAAACTCAACCATGACCAGTATATCATCATACAAGACCAACCATAAGGAGTTTTAGAAAATATTTGGGTCGTTACAAACCCTTCATGATCCTAGTTGAGATTAGCTTAAAATAAGAGAAAATGGGGAAAAATAACCTATCTTAGACTAGATTTGTATCACAAACCCATTTTTTAATTTTAAGTGGAGGTCATTATGATCTTTTTTTCCAGCCCCTACTATACTTAACCCAAGTTATTGTGGAATCAAATTAATTTTATATCAATACAAAATGTTAAATTACTCCCTTTTACACCTAATCACTTTTGAGAACAAGGGTTGACGAGAGGAGAAAAAGCTAAGGTTCAAGAATTTCAAGTCTAATCTCCTAGTTTTGCTTAATAATTCTTCATTCCAGGTATATAAGGTTGCTCATAGTGTTGGATTGAGTTCGTCCATGCACAAAACCTCTAGTTTCCATCCTAATTGAGTTGAATTGAGATTAACCCTAGTTCATAAATTTTGAATGAGTTAATTTTGCTTCTATCAAGTGTTATGTATTTTATGTCTTGATATTTTCATTATTGTCATCTCTCATATTATTATAAATATTGTTCGTAGCTACTTTCGCATGAACCTTTATTGAGTTGATAAATAATAGTTTTTCCTTATATTATTTGATGTTGAGAGTGTTCTTTTCATGTATAAAATAGAGTATAATTTTTAAATTGAGATGATGCATATTTTGATGAGTTCAGATGAAATTAAGCATTGAGTTAAATGAAGTTTTAAGCAAACGTTTCATGATGAATTCTTATGGACTTTTATTCTATGATTTTAATTGCATGAATTATGATTCTTATATAATGATTACACTTATTTATGCATGACTTATGAAGAATTACATGATTCCTATAACTTTCACATAAAGGTATGTGGTTTCAAGTATGCATGATTAGGGCTTAACGAATTGATGTGGGTTCTTTATCCATGATCCAAATTGATTTCAATTGCATGCTTCCTCTATAAATTTCATTAAATTGCATGATTTAGACTCAATTATCCATGAGCTCATACTTAGCTCTAGTCTTCCATGATAAAGCTATAAATTTTTATGACTATAATATCAAGTATGTAAAAGCATGTTTTAATGACTATGATGAGTTATGGCAATGACAATGATGTTATGTGATAATGATTCTATGATAAAGAGGGTGATCAAGACCCTAATGTTTATAATGATGATATTAAAGTGGGAATGTCTACCCACATTATATGAAAAATTAAGTAGATGGACTATTCCTATGAAATGAGATGTTTTCATGAAAGATTATAATGACAATTTTACAAGTTATGAAAGTAGAATTTTGATGAAATGTGAATTATGTTGAAAGTTATGTATATGCATGATTTATGTATTTCATGGGATATCACTTAGCATCGAGAGGGCTTTGGTAGATTTCATAGTCCCATAACTATGTAACACCATAGAAATGATGTTCATGTTTATATGCCTTAAAGGTATACTACTGGAACCATATAGCTTTTAATGGACACTCACCGTGATATAATAGAGCCTAAAGGGTGGGGTCAAAAGATGGGTTCTCACCATGCTAGGATAGAGTTTATAAGGTGAGAATTTGAGTTTACCTTGGGTTCTCACCATGTCCTTATTGTATTGATTATGATTATGCATATCGATATTATGTTGAGATGTTCTTTGTTTCATGGAAACCTACATACTTAGTACATTCAACGTACTAACACACTTATTGTTTTTCCTACATGATCTAACCATGTAAGGACGGACGATGAGACGACTATTCCCTTTCGTGGCTAGCTTGGGAGATGAGTTGAAGATTGATTGGTGAGTTCCTATGCTTCGGGAATGAGCCCCATTATGATACTTTTCCATTTAGACTTTTTTACTTTATTTGATCTATGTCTTGAGGGAGAGCTAGTAAACTATGTTCTAGACCCTGTCAAGATCTTATGATTTAGATGCATGAATTGGACATTATGATGATGTAAATTCCCCTAAGGGACACTATGATACGTTCTACTTGCTTATTCTTTTATGTTATACTTATTTTATCTTATGAATGCTCATGATATGAAAACGAGGCTTGGATGGGATGCCTTCGGGTGTCACATTTGTCGTGTCACAACTAGGCCCTAGGTCGAGGTCGTGATAAAACCATCTAGTTTAGGCTTTGAAAAGGTGGAAAAAGACCAAAATAACACTTTTTAAAATGCTACATAGATTATCCATGGGTCAAACTACCGCCCATAGAATCTTCTACGGTCTGTAGAAACCCATTCGTAAAACTTTAGGCAGATTTTGGGTCTTTGGATCCACTCTACTAGCCCAAACCATGACCCATAGGCCATCTATGATCCATAGTTGGGTTCATCAAGTTTGGGACTCAAAAATGGACTCGTAGAATTCATTCCACGAGTTAACAGGATGGTTCATCATTCAAACCATAGCCTGTAAGTCAGGTTTGTAGTTTCACTCTACTTTGGTAGTCTAAAGTAAAATGGTCATAACGTTTTGCGTCGAACTCCAAATGAGGTGAAATTGATGGTGTTGAAAAGCTAATTCAAAGATATTTAATTTGGTAGATCATATTATACCTAATTCCGTGTAGGTATAAAGTTATGGTCATTTAAAGTTGACTCTTATATAATCTAATGTGAAAACTCAATCAATAGGAAGGTTTTGAACTCGGCTAAGTAGTAGAAGTCTCTTATGACCCTAATCCACTTCTAATATACTTACCACATACAAGAATGAGTCTTAAAATATAGGTGGATATAAGGTATCACTAGGTTCAAGCTTATGTATTTATGACGAAAAAATTTGAATCCTAAGAATAGAGTTGTGGGGTGTTACAATTTCATTTTGTTTCCAATTTTCTTCATTTTCATGTCATTTTAATCCTACAAATAGAATATATTATTCAAAACAATTCACAAAATTTATGCTCAAAAAAATAAATAAAAATAATTAGTATAACACAAATAATTACTAAAAATATGAAAAGAAGTCGTACATACCTCAAATGAGAATCCTTAATAATTAGAGTAGAAAAACCTTGGGATCCTAAGCAAAACTTATAACCTTAACTTCAATGGAATCCTTGTCTTAGAGAGAGAAACATTTGAGAATACTTTGAGATAATTATGAGGATGAATGAACTAGAGTGAGTTAGGAATAGAATTTATAGGGGTTAGGTCGGTTAAGTTTATTAGAAGGTCCAAAACGATGTAGTTTAATACTTAAACGAATTGAAAAAGAAAAAATACCCTTCATTAGAAACTGTCAGAGCCAACCACGAGAATCCATCCACAGGTCGTGTTTCCATCTATGGCTCGTGACTTAGCTCATGGAATCTCTGTCACCAAAAGTTGAGCTACTAGAATTTGTACTTCTCAAACCACAAACACAAAGAATGACCTGTCGTTCCTCTCATGGGTCGTGAGTCCATATTTAGAATAGTTCTAGACTTAGAAATTTTTCTAGATTTCAAAGGTCCATTTGACGATGTCTTTCATGGGCCATGGTTCCATTGAAAACCCGTCCTGTTAATCATCAAGCCACATCCAGAAACCCCCAAATGTCTTAACTATCTCGTGTGATCAAGTCAGCTCCAAAATGTCTTAACTTTCATTTTCTATACTAACAACATGTAGGGAGTTACAGGTTCTACACCTTAATAAGTCCCTAAACATAACTATTCAACCTTTTTATGCTAAAACACATTCGCGGACTAAGAGTAAGGTTTTAAGGGGAGAAAAATCTAGGATTTCAAGAAAATCTTGTGAGTTCTTCCAAGCTATTCCAGAATTCAAATCTTCCAGGTATGCAAGACTACCTAAAAGCATTAGGTTTAATTTGTCCATGCGCCTTTTCGTTTACATGACTCAAATTTGTGAATAGAAATTTAGTAGTGAAATCCCACAATCCTAATCTTCAGTTGCTTGCATTTGTTTTGAGTATTCATGAGTATATATGAATGAATTGATAAATTTCATGTTGGTTATATGAAATTGGGGTATTAGTTTATTCTTGAAAATATGAACCCTAAATTGCATCATCTTATGTAATGCTTGTTGCATTAACTTAATTTAAGTTGTGATTGTTCGAATTGAGTAAATTGAGCATGATAATCATCTTACATATCTTTTTGTGATGAGCATGATTGATTAGAGTCTAATTGATTGTTTGAGTTAGAGTCTTGAATGATTTTATGAGTCTTGATAGCATGTATGACTGATAGTCTTGATTGTTGATTTGTTGAGTGATTGAATGAAGTCTGTTGGAATTAATATGAAGAGTTGATTGACATGAGCATATTGAGTCTTGGGAGGAGTATGAGCACCGATATGGGCACAAGTAAATAATGACTCCAACTCATAAACTGTGTTGCCAGTGTAGGATAGGTATTATACCTCTTATGTCCCAAAAGGATGGACATTGATTTTGAATTCAGATTGGTTTGATCGTCCCTTACCTTGGCAAGTATTGGATGGTTGTGGCAAGAACAATGCAAATGTTGTATCATCACAAGCTCATATGTGATGGTTGTCAGTTAGAAAAACTCTCTGATTGTGCATAACTAATTTGACTAAGTCGCATGCTAGAGTTTCTTTTAGGAGCATTGTTTTACCATAAATATCTTGTATCTTTTTCTGAGTCGAGCTATGGATGGTTGAGTTGATTTGTTGAGCTAATTTGGTTTATTTTAATTTGAGTCATACTTGTTTCCATGAGTCATTTTACATACCAGTATATTTAATGTACTGACGTCCATTTGGGCCTACATCATTTAATAATACAAAAACAGGTGATAGAGTCCTTCAGCAAGCGCTTCATTGAAGTTCAGTTTCTTGTTTCCAGACTTGGTCAGCCCTCCTTTCTACTCAGAAGAGACTTTTTATTTCCTTTATTGAGTATTATTATTATTTCTTTTGAGGTAGCCCATGACCTGTTGGCACCTTCTAGACTTGGATGGTGGCTTCATAGACACTGAGTAGTGATGTCTGATTGTTAAGTACTTTCAACTCTTGTCCCTCGAAATGTATTACTTTATACAAATTTAGTTATTTATTCATTTGATAGTCTTTATTGAATATTCTTCTTCTATTGTTGAGTGTGATATAACAATAAGGCCATGTGGTTCTCTTAGGGAATCAACAATGGTTCTTTAAGTGTCGGTCATGTTGAGGATACCCTCCTAGGGCGTGATAGAATTAAATAGGGAAGATTAAAAACGAAAAAGCAAGTAGCTTAATGAATTAAATTAAATATTATATTATATTTATATGTATATTCAAACGGCTGCTAAAGGAAGCTTTGCAAATGCCACATGGCAATGCTTGCGGATGGTCAAGAGTCCATGCAACTCGAGGAAGAACAGTGGAAATAAATTTCCTTTTGAATTTTAGATTTTCAATTTGCTTTGTACTCAATTATTTTATTTGGAATTTTTTCCTATACCTATAAATATTTCATAAACTTAGTTTTTACACACTTTTGACATATAAAGAGATAGGATCCACCATGGAGATCGAAGAATTTTTATTTCATATTTTCTACTCCTTTATTATCTATATTTATATATTTTTTTGAATGATTAATTTGTTGTAATTGCTCCATGTTTATTTGGAGTTAAACTTCAAATTCTAGGATTGTAGTGACTAATTAAATAATTTCTTAGTAAATTTCGCTTGACGTATTTGTTTATCACATTAGTTATTCTTATATTCATGTGCTCACTATTTTAATATCTAGCAAACATTAAGGTATATCTATTATCTACCATAAACTCAGAAGATGAATAGGAAATATAACAAAAAATGTAAGAAACATGTTCATTCTAGGGTTAAAAGTTAGAATGTTTCGTATATAGTATGAAAAGTGATGCATACTTATGTTAGTCATTTGGTTAATAGACAAGATGATGCACCTGTGTTGGTTCATGTCTATCCTCACTTAACGATGTAGTTAGGTTGTCAATAGAGTAGGTGATTAGAGGTCAAAATATCATGATTGTATAATTAACCTTGTAAATCAACAACTAGATAATCAAATAAGTTGATGAAATTGATACTAAACATGATAATAGGTTAAACCATAATCCTAGATTGATTCACTCATTGATTGTGTAAAAATCTTCTCTCTTCTTGGTTAGTTGTTCAGTATTATTTTATCTTTTATTTTTTTAACTTTTAGATTAATTAATTCACTGCTTAAATAAATAAATAGAATTAATATAATTTAGTGAATAATTGACTGACAAGTCCCTATGGAATCAACATCTGGCTCCTAAAAAGAACCACTTTATTACTTGTACAACTGTATACACTTGTGTGTGCATTTGGATAGTTTTTAAAATATATTTATTGATGCAAGATGACAATAACGACGACATTTTGAGATGAGATTGATATTTTGATTTTAAAGTCCATTGAGTCTTTATGAGACGTTCTAAAATATTTGATAGATGCAAACACATAGTTGGGATGAGTATTAGCACCTATTTGGGTAAGTGTAAAAACACTCAAACCCCATATACTACGTAGCCAACATAGGATAGTTTGTGCCATTGATTCAGGCGACTCTTTAGCCTAACAAAGGACTTTTATATTGAATCCATTGAGGTAATTTTCTTATCCAGGCATGGTATTGGATGGATATGACAATGACATTGCTTCGTTGTATCATTACTAGCTCATAGGTGATGGTTGTCGGTTAGACAAATTCCCCAAAAGTGTGTGTGTGTATATATATATATATATATATATAATTTTACTGAGTTGCATATACATATTTATGATTGATGAAAATATTATTTATATTTTTAAACTTGCATGGCATATTGATGTTGAGTTATATTTTTGGATTGAGTTGTCTAAGTTGAGCATTTTGAGTCTGTTTTCATTCCAGCTATTTTACGTACTGTACAATCCATGTATTGATATCATTTGGTGATGCATCAATTTATGATGCAACTATAGGTATTAGAGATCCTCAATCGGCGCATTTTTTAAGATCATTCTACTTTTAGCTTTTTGTGAGTCTTCCTTGCATCTGGAGGTGCACTTTCATCTAATATTTTTTTTTATTATGGGTATACTTTGAGGTAGCCATAGACTTGTCATTGACACCTTTTTGGTAATTGATAGGGATAGAGATTTCATAGACAGTGATAGAGTACAGTAAATGTTTCTAATTTTGAGAATTGTTCTTCTAATGTTATTTCTTAGGATATTGAGTTGATTTGAATTGTTATTTCTAAAATATTGATACATTGAGTTATGGACTTTGTTATCCCACTTAAATGCCTTTTATATATTTAAATTGAGTTTTTTTCTAATTGATTGAATGAGTGATTAGGCCAAGTGGTTCGCTTCACGACCAATAATGATTTCTGAGAGTCAACCATGCCTAGGGTATCCTCTCGGGGCATAAAAATCCATTTGCCTCAATTAATAAAACAATCACTCTAGAACTTCAGCCTTTTGGAACACTTTTGGATGACCAAAATGTGTCCAAATACATAATCTTTATAAAAATACGAATATAATAACACCTATATTGGTATATTTATTTACAACTCAAAAAATTTAGTCAAAAAGTCATCCCGAGCCTCTGAGTTCAAATTTAAATTTTTCTATCAAATTATATTCATACATAACTAAATAAACTCATAGGCCAAATTTCATCTAAAACGGATTGTTATTCCACCCCCAAATTAAGATTTTGTTCTAAAAACTCTAGGACCATATTTCTTAATTCAACATAAATTGCACATATTTCCACCCTAAAAATATATTCATTAATCACATAAAAATTTACTAAAAATGACGAGAATTATTTTCCTAATGATTTGGAATAAAAACTTGAATTTTTCCTCTCTTATTGTTCTTTTTTTTTCTTGCCTGTGTTTATTTTTTCTGTGTATTATTAAACTGTTCCACAGTGTACTTTTGCTGATTGTTATTCTTATTTTCTATCTTTAGGCTTTCATCCCTTAATTTTCTTTTTTGTCCTTTTTTTATTTTGGGCATTTGCCCATTTAATTTTTCTTTTTTTCATTATTCAGTCTATTTTCACTATTTAATAAACTAAATAATTCCTAATTTAAGTCGACAATTGTATCATTCATTTTCGCAAGTTATAAATTATTTATAAAAACTATGAAAAAAGTTGAAAGTAAAAAATTCATAAATTTTATAAAATGATTAGGTGTCATTACAATAACAAGGGAAAATCTCAAATTCTTTAGAGTTTTCAAGATTTGATTCGAGGTAGGGGATGGTTGTTTATTTTTTATTTATTTTATATATGTAATACTCCGTATGTTAAAAGGTCAAATTATGGAAGAAAAGTTCAAGCCTGGCTTCCGATATGGAGATGTACGAGTATCATCTATGGCAAGTGATTGAGTTTACGAATTATAGATAAAACTCGTGGATGGGACGAAGACTTGATAAAAATTTGAAAGTTGGGGTTGGATGTACGTAGAGTCTTTACGGTCATAAAATAAAGCACAAGTCATGGATTGAAGTCGTAGATAAGAGACACTTAACAGGTCGTGGTTTGTTTGACGGGTCATAAAAAGGGTTTGTGATTTGAGTTTTGAGATGTACAATTTTCTAAGTGTTGGGTAAACCCATGAGGGGTGTCCATAACCCCTAGAAGGAACTACGGGCTATAGATGAGGGTTCATAGATGTAAGTCCAAGTTTTTAGGATTCTAAAGTTTAGGGTTGTAACTAGACGAAACCTCTATCCACGAACTATAGATGTGTCTACGACTCATAGATCATGATTGTGATTTTTCCCGATAGTTTTTAATGAAAGGTATTTTCAATCTTTTCTTACATTATAATGCCTAAACTATATTGTTTTGACTCTTAAAACTACCAATATCAGTCTCAAACTATCCCAAACCCTTTCATTCCAAATCATTCCCCCAAAATATTCTATGTCCAACTCCAACTTCCTCTCAAGGTTCTTTGAAGGCTCAAGATAAGGTTTCCTCCTCAAAATGCAGGTTTCTTTTATAGATTCCCTTTCAAGGTATATGGGTTTCATTCATAAGTTCCTTTCACCCATTAAGAACAAGTATTTTCAACATATTACTTTAATTTTTAGTTATGGAATTTTATGGGGTTTATGATATTACCTTAAATGCATGGATTATGATTTTATCTATTGTAATATGATGTATTTTGCTATGAATTTATATTCCATTATGAGAAGTGGTTGATTTATGAGGTGATTTGATGACAAGCTAACTAGGGATTTTAAAGTTCAAGGTGGGTTATTTTATGAACCACCCTTTTTGATAAATTTTATGATATCTATGCATAATCTTCTTGCATTACATGATTTAAAGTTCAAATGCTTGAACCCATCTAGTTTTACTTTATGTCCTAACAAAGTACATTTTGAATGATAAGGGTTTCAACTAAATATTTATGAAAGTTATGAATTTAATTATGGAATCCCTTTTATGATTAAGTAAATGATTGGTGAAAGATTTTCTCACCTAAATGATGGATCTCTGAAGTGATAAGGACAATTCTCACATTTTGAATCCTTAAGGTTCATGATCTACTCTATGAATTTTACTAATGCTATTGAACATAAAGTCTATGAATGATTACTTTAATGTACTACTATTTCATGGGACATGACTTAGCATCGAATGAGGCTTTATGTAGGGACTCAACCTAAGGGGTCCATAGTAGAAGCTCGTAGTCTCATAACTATGTTGCCACCATAGGTTGCCTTTTTATAGGCTAGGCTAGTGGATCAACATATGGCACTAATATTAAAGTTAAAAGAATGAATTTTGACAGAGTTCTACCCATTAAGTAGTCCCTCCTTCCGATGCAGGGGACTATGTTGGATTCCATGTTATACCTCGCATAGTCTTATTATCGGCTATAGTCCTTTCCCATATATGTATGATTCCTTATGATGATTATGTTCTTCAATCATGATTTAATTACATTGATCATTCATCTCTACATATGCTCTTATTCTTCTCTATGATATGCATATTGCTTAATATGATATTCATAGTTTTCTTTGTTGCATTGCATCGTATATACTAAGTACATTCTAAGTACTAACGCAAATATTTTGCCTATATTATCTAATAATGCAAGACAGGTGACGCTTCTCCTTCTCGTACTAGTGGTTGATTTTGAGTTGTTATTGAAGATCTATTAGTGAGTCATCACGCTTCGGGGAAAAACCTACTTTCTTTCTAGCTTGTTATGTTTATAGACTTTGAGACTCTTATTTTGTATTTCTTTTTAGGGTAAACTTTGGAAATTTCTTAGCCCTCATCTATTCTAAGACTAGAGGTATTTTCGAAAAAAGTGTAATAGACTTATGGTTTGATATCTTTGCTCCTTTATGTCATGATCCCTTATTCATTATCCAATGTTTCGCTTATATTTAATTGTTCATTATTGATGAGTTTCCTGAAAGAATGCTAAGAGGCTTGGACGAGGGTCCCTTGGGGTTCTCATTCCTTATCTTACGCCTAGAGCCTAACCTGGGTCGTAAAAAACTTAATATTAGAGAATGAGGTTTTGAAGTGTCCTAGGAAGTCCAACATACCACATCAAGTAGAGTCATGTTCATGAGTATGAAGTGTCTCATATCTATTAATAGGAGACTATAAGGTTGTAACAACCCAAAAAGTTTTAAAATCTACTTATGGTTGGAATTCTATGATGTACTAATATCCATGGTTGAGTTTTGATAGCCACGGATTGAGTTTTGGTAGCCACGGGTTGAGTTTAAGTGGCCAAATGCAAATTGGGCTAGAAAATGGCCTAGAGGGACAGTTTTGAAAGTTAACTTCAAATAGCCATAACTTTTGATGTGAGATGAACCATGTGATCTACTACATATCAAATTGAATCTCTTTGCGTTAGCTTTGCAAAAAAAATGGTTTCACTCAATTTGGATATTGGATGAGGGCGATATGGCCCAAATAGTGAGACTATCTAAAATTTGGAAGCCATTGGAGATAGGCTCAGAAAAATGGCCAAGCACATTTTCACGGACCGTTAAACTTTGAAAGGTCCGTCTAGTGTCTCGTGTGATGTTCCATTGAGCTTGGGGTGGCATGGAACCACCCCTAAGCCAAGTGTAGGTCGACGGTCCTTCAAACGGACCATTTGCACTTTAACGGTTTGTTCACTGCCTCGTTAAGTGAGGCAGTGGCTATAAAATGGCTTGGTTGATGTTTTTAAAGTTAAGGAGGATCCGAAGGTGCATGACACGGGGTGTCACACCTTTGACGGACCGTTTGGCTGCTCGTCAAACGTAACAGAAAGCCCTCCGAGATTTCGGGTGGAAAATTGGCTAAGTACAACTTGACGGCACGTTGAACGGCCCGTGTGACCATTTGACGCCACTATAGCTTCCGTTTGGGTGTTGTGTTCAATGAAAAGTTCCGGTTTATTAATGGTATTTGCGTGATTTAACTTTTCCCTAAGCCCCCTTTTGGTCCCTTAAGGTATCCTAAACCTCTAAATCATCCCCCAAACCCTATTTCATCTATTAAAACTCTCCTACACTCTCTCTTGAAATCTTAAGACTCTCTTGAACTCCATTGAAGCTAGCTTGTAGAATTTGGGGAAGAAGACTTGATTAAGTTTGATTTTGTTGGCTATTTGCTTGGATTAAGGTATGTGGGACTTGATTCAAGGATCCTCTTTCATCCTTGAAGATCCTAAGAACCCTAAC
>JBCEWC010015790.1:0-13510 GCA_038996855.1 Solanum aculeatissimum
TTAGCCCATGATGCATGACTATGAACTATGTTTAACTCTTGATAAGTATGCATGATAGTATTTGAAAGTATGTTTGGATCCTAAACCTAAGTATGCATGATTTGAAGTTCAAGTGTCAACTTTCCGTTTAAAAGCATGTATATATATATGTATATGTATTCTTGTGGGATGATGACTTAGTACCGAGAAGGATTGGAGTAGTAAGTGGACTACCCCCACATATTCCACTCCTTTCCCGAAACTATGGGCCTACCTAGGGTGCTACCGAAATGACCGGGTCGTTAATATCTTGATATGATATGATATGTTATGACATGCTATGAATGTAAACCCTTCCGAAATGACTGGGTCGTAAGGAAGGTGACCATCACACCGAAATAACCGGGTCGTAAGGTGTGGTGAAGATTACCTTTGGCAAGTAGCCTTCTCCGATCCAGTGGAAGGTCACATTGGGCAAGGCCATGTTGTAGCTCACATGGACTTGTGATGTCGGTTAAGGTTCCATCCTTTCTATACTATGCATTTTGGCATTTCATGCATCATGAATTTCATGGCATATCGTATATTGTCCTTTCTTATATTCACTTCTATATATGTGCCCTTGCCATGTAGGTTGCTATAGACTCATGTGCATTTGCATGTCACATACTTAGTACTTTATTGTGCTAACCCATACTCTTGTCTACATGCTCTAACCATGTAGGTGCCGGAGACGCTTTTCACATTCCACCGAACGACGTGTGATTATTCTTGAAGACTTGTACTAGTGGTGAGCCCTTTTGTTCAAGGGCAATAGCCACCTTCTATCCACCTAGTTTTATTTTGTCGCTTATTTCATTTATGTATTGAGGGTGATCCTCAACTATGTCGAGGCCCCGTTTCATCTATGTAGAGGCTTATGGACCATTCTAAACTCTCGTACGTTGGCTTGATATGTTAAACATTTTGGTTATGTAATACTATGCTATTAGCCTTGATTATGGAATTTGTCTCTTATTATGCTCATGACTCGTATGATGGGAATTGTGAATGACTATGTGATTATGTGACAAATCCCATAACACCGGTGTGCCCCATAGATTGAATTCCCCTTACCCATTCCCTTAGAGATATTTGCTACGTGTTATGTGTATATATGTTTTTCCCATTCCCGATATCGTCCCCATAGCTTGAGTCTCAAATCCCTTAGATCTTACGTGTTATATGTTTAGCTTTCGCGCTTCTAAACCAATGATGTGTGTAATGATGCTATGATGGCTTGATCGAGGGCCTTCAGGTTCTCCTTCGCCATGTCACATCTAGGCCCCCTATCTGGGTCGTGACACTTGATTATGTATTTTGAAAGTTTTGCTCTTAACTCAATTTTTCTTGCACAAACAATTTTGCCAATGTCAAACTGTAGGTTGACAATAAATGCACATGTGATCATCTTATAGATGCATTCATTTATAATATCACATGATGGTGAACGAGCCCATATTCACCTTTCATACTTTCAGAATTTACGGGATTCAGTCCCAACATTAGTTGATCCAATCAACTTATCATGAGAACGCGCAGTCTTGAAGAATATTTTACTTCTTCAATATATGTACAATGAGTAAACTCCAAGGTTATCATGACATGTGTCTTTTGCTTTGGTAAATTTTTTATTTACTATTACATGATCAAATTTCAGATTTCTTACTCAGGGAGTAAATTTCAACTTATTTCTTTTCAACTACTCCACCTCCCGTAGAGGTGAGCCGTGATCCATTTTAATTTTATAAATGCATGTGGCATTTGATTTGCAATTCTTGCATGTGAATAATAGTCTGTACTTCTTGCTCACAAATAGAAGCACATGGATTAACATGAGATAATGATGAATTTTTTCACAAAATTTCTCTTTTGATATCATTAGCTTCTCCCCCTAATTTTGGGAAAAGTATCTCATCAAATCGATAATATGTAAATCGAGTAGTGGACATATCTCTAGTTAATGGTTCAAGATAGAGAATAATGAAGGGTGATTCAAACCCAACATATATTCCTAATCTTCTTTGGGATCTCATTTTTGTGCGATGTGGTGGTGCCACAAGCATATATACAACACATCCAAAATTTCTTAGATGGGATATATTAGGTTCTTAACCTAAAACCAGTTGCAATGGAGAATGCTTATGATAATTTGTCGATCTGAGATGAATAAGTGTTGCAGTATACAAAATTGCATGACTCCATACAGAAGTGGGCAATCTAGTTTTCACAAGCAATGGTCTTGCTATCAATTGCAAGCGTTTAATTAATGACTCGGCAAAGCCATTTTGAGTCTGAACATGAGCAACATGATGTTCAACTCTTATCCCAATGGATAAACAATAGTCATTAAATGCTTGGGATGAAAATTCTGCAGCATTATCAAGACGAATAGACTTAATTTGATTATTAGGAAATTGTGCCCATAATTTTACAAATGTCAAATTACGAGATGACAATAGGCACACATGAGACCATCTAGATGAAGCATCTATTAGGACCATAAAATATCTAAATGTCCCACTAGGTGGGTGAATAAGTCCATAAATATCCCCATGTATGCATTTCAAAAATACAGGGGACTCAATTTCAACTATTGTTAGTGATGGTCTCACAATCAACTTACATTGATAACAAGCAATACAAAAAATTCACCATTTAAAAGAATCTTTAGGTTCTTTAATGGATGTCCATTTGAATTTTTTTAATTCAAATCATTATCAAAAGTTCTCATTCTTCATGAATGGAATACGATCACCTTAGCATATCAATTTATGATAGCTTAGTACCTCATTCCATGTTCACGTGCATTATTCAATCACTTGTCTTGTTTCAGACATTATGCACTGCTATCACATTCACTTTAGAGAATAGAGCATTTTAATAGAACATATTTTATAACTTTTCACCAAAAGTACATTATTTTGCTTTAGTCATCATTATGTCATTAATTTGGTGCATTAGGACTTGAACCCAATGTCTTACCCATGACCTTTTTGGTGATACCAAGATATTCAAGATTCTGAGCACAACATAATTGTACTCATGAATAGACTTAAAAGTCTGCTAGCCTTAAATGCATCCAATCATATTGTGATTTTGGATATATGATCATCTTCAAGTGATCATATTTTTCTTTTAGGCTTTTCCACAAAATAAGTGGATCTTTAACTGTGAGATATTCATATTTTTAAAATTTTATCAAGATGATGACACAAGAATATCATAATTTTAACACAGTTTTATTTTGATGTTTTATTTTTATTCTCAATGGTGTCTCCAAGACACCTAGCATCCAACACCCATAAAGGATAGTTCTTGCCCAAACTATGAAGGACAACGAACTCAAATTTCTTAAGGTTAGACATATCAATAAAGAGAAAATAAATAAATAAATAATACCTTAGCCTTGAAACTTAACCTTCACTTTTTAAGACGATAGAGTCTCGTGCTGATAATGTGTTATGAAAGTATAAAGTAAAAGAACAAGAAAGTAGAGAGAAGATTTCTTATTGCTCTTTAATAATATTCAGTTGTATTTTACAATAAAGGAAACCCTTATATTTATAGGGAAAAAACTGACTTGGTCTCTAAGTAAGAAACTGACTTGGTCTCCAAATAGGATTCCTAACTCTTAAAGGAATCCACACATTCACTACAAGTTAAATATGTTTATAACATGTTGACTTGTTTTTGTTAACTTATTTTTTATTGGGAAAAAAATAAGTTAACAAAAAATAGCCATAAAATAATGTGGCTTATCAGATTTATGAACTTTTTATGGTTGAGAAGAAATATCTTTTATACAGAATTCAAATAGCATAATTCAATGTCTATCCTTTGTTATTGATGTATAATTAGGATATAACTGTGTATAAAAATTATACAAGGAGAAAAAACATTTATACCATGATTATAAGTGAGTTTTTAAATAAAAAATATATTGTGATTAACCCACCAAAAATGATTTTAAGAATGAGGCTATTTTTAATTTACTGCTCATATGAGACGTTGGGTGTTTTAATTTTTTTATTATTTTAATTATCAGTTATCCCTGACGCAATTACTCATTATTTTCTCAAATATCATCCATAAAATTACTTCACGTGATTTTCTTTATACGTTTGAAATTGTGCTTTCTAAGCACAAGTAGAACTCTATAAAATCTTACATTAATTTTAAATTTCACTTATTTTTATCAAAATTAAAATATCTGCATCTAAATACATATTTGAATATTAAAATGTACATTATAATTTAGAGTCTTAATTTAAATATTATATAATTAAGAATGTTTATTTATTCAAAATTCGAATATATAAAACTTGTATTTATTCAAAATCTAATAAATATCTAGTTTAATTTAGGATTGTGATTCTAGACTATTGTTATTGATGATGGAATTTGACATTAGATTTATAATAGTTGTTGACCATAGTAGTTGATGGTGTCACCTAATAATTGTGATAGATCTGAATGATCATGAGCGTGGTTGATGATTTTTGTTTAAACGTAATGGCTAATTGTAGTGACTATCAAAGATGAATAGTAACTACAAATTAGTAGTAACAGCTAAATGTGGCTATTGACAATACTAATGGTTATGCCTTAGGATGACAATTATAGATGACTAGTGGCATGTGTCTGTGCTGAGCATGGGTCAAATATTTATATTTTTTCTGTCTCAATTTATATGACATAATTTTCTTCATAATTCATTTTTAAAAAATATCAATTTGTTATACAATTCATTTTAATTTACCATCACTTTTAAATTTATGTTTTAGTTAAAAGTTTCATATTTATGTAGTAGTAAATCAATTCATTAAATGTAAGAACTTTTCTGTTTATTTTTATTATATATTTTTTAAAAAGTACTTTCTTTTCGGCTCAAATATAATAATTGAAAGATATTAAAAATAGTCATTTAATTGTTTTTATCCAATTTAAAAAGCAAGACTTAATTTATCATTTTGTGTTTGTTTTATACTAATTTTAGTATTTAGATGACTTAAAATAATTGTTAGAGTGATATAGTAAAACCATGAATAAAACAACTAAAAATAAATTATTAGAAATAATATTATAAAACTATTGAAGCAACTGAATTAAAATAATTAATTAAACGAGGTGTTGGCTAGAGAAAGAAGCTAACAAGCTATATGGTGTGACTAGTCAATTAGAAGTTAGTTAAAGAGTTAGTTAGAGTTTAACGGTAACAGATTAGTTTGTTATAGTTAGTTATGAAAATGTATATATAGAGGATTAAAACTTCATGCCAAGTGTGTGAGTAATTCAATGTGACAGTGTTTTCAGATCTCAACTCTTCTCTTCTCCCCTTCTCTCATATTTCTCCTTTCACTAGCTAAACTGTTGATGTAGCTCACACATTCCATTAATGAAATTTTCATGGTATCAGAGCCATCGGTCATAGGTGACAAAGATCGTTAGGTGTTTAGGTTGACACACTGTTTAGAAGTGAACTAAAAGAAAGTACAAAAGAAATTTTTTTGATGGAGAATGTTACTGCATCTGAGGGGACAAATGTTGGACCTACACACATAACTAGTTTTCCTGTAATTGATCATAATCATCCACTATTCCTTCAATCTATAGACACTCCACGTAGTTCCTTAATTACCCTGCAGTTGGCAGGATCAGAGAATTATGCTCTATGGAGTAGGTCATTGGACTAGTTGGTCGAAGTAAACTAGGATTTGTAGATGGCAAGTTTCCTAAGTCTAGATTTGAACCAGAATTACATGATCAATGGGAGAAGTGCAATGTTGTAGTGCTATCATGGATTATGAATGTTGTTAGACCTGGCCTACTTAGCTCTGTGGTGTATGCTTCTAATGCACGCAAAGTATGCTGGATCTAAAAGAGAGATTTGACATTATGAATGGATCTAGAATATTTCATCTTCATAGGAAAATTCATACTCTTTCTCAAGGTACAATGTCAATAGTTGATTGCTTTTCCGGACTAAGAGATCTCTGAGATGAGTATGATACTATCATGCCTTGTCCTGGTTGTCCATGTCCTGAGTCTAAGAAGTTTAGTGAACATAGAGAATATCAGAGGTTGTTACAGTTTCTAATGGAGCTAAATGAGTCTTATTCTCAATCTACGAGTAAGATTCTCATGATGAGTCATATTCCTACATTGAACAAAACTTATGCTCTACTATCAGATCAAGAGAGTCAGAAAAATCTAGTGAATTCAGCCTCATTTAATTCAGGGTTGATATAAGGTACTGCAATATATAGCCAAAAGAGTTCTCACTTCAATAATGGTGCTGGTTCATCCAAGATTACTCCTACAAGTTCCTACTCAGGTGGTGGTCCTAGTGAAAATCACAATGGTGGTGCAGGAACATCTAGAGGAAATTACAAAGCTACGAAGATTTTTTAAAATGTGAACATTGTGATTGCAGAGGTCACTCCAAGGACCAGTGTTACAAGATTGTGGGATATCCTACAGATTTTAAGTCTAAGAAGAAGCCTCAATATCAGGAGCCTGTGTAAATCAAGTTGAATTCTCAAAAAGTTCATGGCAGGATCATAAGGTGAATGCAAATCAAGGGAAGTATGAGTCTGGATCACATCTTGGTGCCTTCTTTACCAAGGAGCAATATCAACAAATTCTACACTTGTTGTCTAAAACTGGTGGTGATAATGGTGGAGCACCTTCAGCACAAGCAGCTGTGGTTGATGCAGGTAGTTCTCTTAGAGCTTGTCTGAGTAAATATGAAGGTCAGGAGTGGATAGTAGACACGGGGATTACTCATCACATTACATCTAAATTGAAACTGTTACACAAAGTTAAGAAAGTAGCTGATAACACAAGAAATAAGATCCACATACCTAATGGTAAAACTATTGTAGTTTCTCATATAGGAAGCACCACTGCTCTTACAAGTTACACTATCTCTAATGTCTTATATTTACCTGACTTTAAGTTTAACTTAATGTCAGTATCAAAGATCACAAAGGAGTTACAATGCATGGTTGGTTTCTTTCTCGACTTTTGTGTCTTTCAGGATCTCTACATTGGTCAGGTGAAGGGGATTGGTAAGGAAGAACTTGGACTCTACATACTAAGAGAAGAACCAAATCAAGCTCCAAAGCAGCTAGTCAATAACAGTAGAGGTCAACATCAAATTTCGTTTACTAATGTTGTTTTTGGTACTGAGTCTATAGATATCTGGCATCAAAGGTTAGGTCATGCTCCTATAGATATAATAAAGAAACATGATTGTCTTTGCACACTTAGAAGTAAGGATCACTCTTATTGCACTGTATGTCTATTAGCAAAGCATACTAAACTTCCTTTCCCTGTGAGTTCACATGTATCTAGAAGTGTTTTTGAGTTGTTGCACTATGACATTTGGGGACCTTACAAAGTGCCTACACATAATGGAAAGAAGTTTTTTTGTAACCATTGTGGATGATTTTAGCAGGTATACTTGGGTGTTCCTTATTGCTTCTAAGGCAGATACTTTAGTAGTAATGAAACAGTTCCTAACTCAAGTAAAAAATATGTTCTCTACTAGTGTCAAAACATTGAGAACTGACAATGGTTGTGAGTTCTTCAACCATGCTTTCCAAAAGTTATTATGTGATCTTGATATTGCTTACCAAAACACTTGTGTATATACACCGCAAAAAAATGATATGGCTGAGAGTAAGCACAAAACTATTCTGGAAATAACTAGGTATATTAGATTTCAGGCTGTTGTACCACTTAGATACTGGGGTGAGTGTGTGTGCACAACTGTGTATATCCTAAATAGACTACCCTTTAAGGTCCTTGGTTTCATGACTCCTTATGAAAAATTATACCTGCACCCTCCATCTCTGTCACATTTTAAGGTCTTTGAATGTCTATGTTATGCTACTTGTCCTAAAGCTCATGATAAATTTGCACCAAGGGTTATTCCTGCTATGTTGATGGGATATTTCTCTACTCAAAAAAGTTATCTGTTACTTGATATTCATGCTCATTCCTTCCTAGTCAGTAGGCATGTGGTGTTCCAGGAAAATATATTCCCTTTTAAGATAATGAAAGCATCCCATAATCCCATTTTTCCAGTTTTGGAGTTAGTCCTACCAACTCATGCTACATCATCAACCCCATCAGACACTATGTCAACTCCTACTACCAATCCTTCCCATATATCTCCTATAGTTCCTCCTTCCAATATACATAAAGAACTCACTCCTGTCCCTACTACATTTGTTCCACCCAGAAGGTCAAGTAGGTCAACCAGGCCACCATTATGGCTTCAAAACTTTGTAACTAAACCAAAAAACAATGCATGCCTGTATCCATTAGAATCTGTGTCCTACAAAGAGGCTGTTGTTGATCCTGCCTGGGTTAAGGCCATGCAACTGGAGATTGCTGCATTAGAGAACAACAACACTTAGAGCATAGTAGACTTAACACCTAGTAAGAAACCTATCGTCAGTTATCTGTTTATTGACATATATATATTAATAGTAGATAGATAGTGGAGTTTGATAATGATGAGTTGCGATGATGGTTACTGTCAAAGTGGATGAATGAATAACTAACTACATACCACTGTGTAGACATATTTGTATAAATATTTAGTGATATTAGAACTTTATTATAAATCTTAATCAGACTTAACAATTGATTGTAAATTAAAAAAATAAACACTTTAAGATTATTTGATAGCTGGTTAGAATTATACAAATATTAGTTATGCATATTTTAATTATTTTATTTTTATCCGCATAAGATAATAAATTAATTTCTTTATAACTTATACATGTATTGATTATGAGAAATTTCTAAATTACAAATCAAAGTTCTTTTTAATTTTATGCATGAATAACTTATTCTCACTAACTATAAAATATTATATAATTTAGGGAAAATGATCAAAAATACCCCCGAACTATTTGAAATGGAGCAAACATACCCCTTCGTTAGGTTTTGGTTCAAAAATATCCCTCAATTAAATTTCTGGCTCAAAAATACTCCCCAATTATATTTTTGGCTAAAAAATACCCCTCTTTCTAACAAAAATAAAAATGGATCAAAAATACCCTCGAACTATCAGGAATGAAGCAAAAATACCCCTTGGTTAGATTTTGGTTCAAAAAGACACCTCTCTCCTTAAAATTTTACAAAAAAAAACTCACTTTAACAAAAATGACACCATGCATGCTATGTGGGCAAAAAACACCACATGATCAGTCCACGTGGAACCCTATATAGGGACCCAAGATGTTTTCTCCTCGGATATTAGGTGTGAGACTATTCTTTTCATGTTGAAAGGGACTGCCATTTCACTTGCAAATGTTTCAAAAAGTTGACCTTTGAATGATAACACTGATTCATCCTTGTTATAATCGTTGCCTCTTCTTCGAATCAGTTTCTCAAGTTCAATAGGATCCAACTTTGCAAATTTCAACGAAACTTGTATAGAAGTTGTGCTCATATTAGCAATGTAACACAATCAACATATGTTGTCATTTTAAAAAAAAAATTCAATTGCAACTATAAACAAAACTAATTTTTAATATAGTAAGAATATGGATTACTTAAAATCAGACAAAAATTGATTTGAAGATGAGATGAGGTTGAATTTTTAATGGAAGAGGGATATTTTAAAATTTTAAGGCAAATTTTTTCATAGCCGAAATCTAACCAAGAGGTATTTTTGCTCATTCCTAATAGTTTAGGGTATTTTTGAGCCAAAATTTAACGAAAAAGTATTTTTTATCCAAAATCTAACGGATGAGATATTCTTTATTTTATTTTAAATAGTTCGAGAATATTTTTGATCATTTTCTATACAATTTATATAAAAATTAATAGATAAATAAGTTGCTTATTTAGTACTAGCTACCAAACGTCCAGACTTTTAAACGTTATTTTTCTTATTTATCATTTGATGTCCGATAGTAGTACTAAGTTTGATTAAATCTAAATTGACGTCGAAGGATAAAACGCGGACTCCCAAGCCCTTGTAAGGTTAATCGACAAAAAGATGCACAAGCGTTAAAAACGTATATTGACAAACGGAATTGGGATCTGACGTTAAAATAACTAGTTGACAACTTGACATTGCCCCCCTTGGTCGTCAGTGATCAGTCTTCCCGGCATTACCTTTTCCTCTTCATTTCCTTTTATCTCCTTCCCTTTTTTGCACTTTCATCCCCCAGTCCTCTTCCCTTCCTCAACAGCTCCACCCGAATTTACATGCCCCAATAGTCAAACCTCCTCAACCATTTCCGATCAATGGCCAAGCGAACCCTACCCATTCTCAAGCACCTCCTCTCCTCCCCATCTCCCTCTCCATCTCATGCCTTAACATCCGCCCGATCCGTCACCTATATGCCCCGACCCGGTGACGGAACCCCACGCGCCGTCACACTCATCCCCGGTGACGGGGTCGGACCTCTGGTCACCGGTGCTGTTGAACAAGTCATGGAGGCGATGCACGCTCCTGTGTATTTCGAGCGTTATGAGGCTCATGGTGACATGAAGAGTATGCCGACGGAGGTGATGGATTCGATCCGGAAGAACAAGGTCTGCTTAAAAGGAGGGTTGAAGACACCGGTGGGTGGTGGTGTTAGTTCCCTCAATGTTCAGCTTAGGAAAGAGCTTGATCTATATGCTTCCCTTGTTCACTGCTTCAACTTGCGAGGCCTTCCTACGCGTCATGAAAACGTTGATATTGTTGTCATTAGGGAAAATACTGAGGGTGAATATTCGGGCCTGGAGCATGAGGTTGTTCCTGGTGTTGTAGAAAGTCTGAAGGTACTCTTTCCTTTCACCTATATTCGTACCTCGTTTGTTCTGAGTTTGACTTGATTTCAAATGTGTAATCTGTGTGTGGGATAGTTACTTTTGGAATAATATGCATGCAATGTCAAGTATTAATGCTAATAGGTAATCAAAAAGGTTTTGGTGATATGTTGATATCAACCCTATCTTAGACATCTAGAGCAAATGGAAATGCCAGAAGCTTGGATTGATTGAAAACCAAATAGAACCTGAACTTACAAAGTTTCATCAACTGGATTTTGAAGTACATTAGAATCGTCTAATTTTATTTTCTGTAATCTGGAAGTGTTTTTATTTACTCAGAAGTTGCAAACAAGTTAGGGAGATTGAAGGCATACCCTTGTCTTTTAACAAGATTTAGACTCATTTATTCCAAAGCTTATCCTTTTCGTGTAATAGCCAGAATCATTCTGGATCATATCAATTTTGCTCCTCCAGGATTTGAAGACCCAAATCCCCATACGTAATAGGATTTTAAATTGTATACCAGCGGAGCTTAGTCCCATACTTCCTAAGATTTGGCTTTGGCCAAAGAAGATATTTTGTCATACTTTTTATTACTCTCTCAGTAAATGGAGGTCCATGGTTGAACTCAACTCATTATCTTTTTAAGATTGTTCTAAAAGATGTTGGAGGAAAAGCTTAAAGAGACCTTAATTTCAGAGAAAGTTTAAACAGTGCTAAGCATCCGCTTCTGCCTTTTTGTTTTTGTACCTTTGCCGTCCCTCAGCCCCTCTCCCATCCTGCAACAAAAGGAACTATGTTTTTACAGTTTAGGATGGAGACAAAAGTGCTTATACCGATCTAGAACAAAGTCTATGTCGATGGCCCATATAGCTTTAGTTGTAGGTCCTCCTGCAATGAAGAAATCAGAGAAAAATGCACTATTCTGCTGCTCTTCGCACGTACTTGATCTGTTTTAACTGCAAATTGACCAAGTTGCTCGGACTCGGGTGTGGGTGTCCGATACGGGTGCGGATCTAGAGGTTGGATCCTTCATGATCTAATTTTTAAGACTCAGGGATATGGATCCATGTATGGATACGGATGCGGGAATTCGCCTAAAAATAATAAAAATATCTAATAATAGAGTGATAAAACATAAATTATGAGATATTACGTGGAGAACTTGAAGAAAATCCTAGAAGGAGATTGAAGAAAAAGGTGTGACATAGAAATTTCTATATAAAAGGTATTCCATATTCTTCAATTTCACCTTAGCTTTTGTATTCATTACAGAAATCGTTAAAATCGTCCAAACTTTCCCCATCGATTTTGGTCAAAGTACCCGAAACCGGTTGACCAAATCGGACACGGCTCCCACACCCACACCCATGTCATGTCGACATGGGTGCGGCACCAAAAGTGAAGAGTCCGAGCAACTTAGCAAATTGATACTCCCTCCATTTCAAAAAGAGTGACCTACTTTCTTTTTTAGTCTGTTTCAAAAGAATGACCTCTTTCCTTTTTTGGCAACATTTTAATTTCAACTTTTCACATGGTATGTTTAAGGCCACAAGATTAAAGGGCATTTTGGTACATTTGACATAACTTTAATTTACAACCACAAAACCAAAAAGTTGTCTTTATTTTCTTAAACTTTGTGCCAAGTCAAACGAGATCTTTTTTTTTTTTACTGAAGGGAGTAGTAAACACCATTCTGATGGTATCCAATCAAATACTTCATGTCACCCAAGAGAACCATCACATTGACTCTTATCACAAGCTAGGGGAAACACCTGTCAATGTCATTATAGATTCTAAGTGAAAATTCAAAATAATTGGGGTGAGATCTCTAGAGTTTGAATAGCTTCATTGATTTGAATTCTTAATTGTTGTAAGTTGTGTAAAAATTGGAATGGTGCGCAGTGTTATCAAAAGTGAAAAATGCAAAAAAGCTCTAAGGTTCATTGGGGCTTTAAGTGCAAATTAAGTGTGGGCTTTATTGAAAAAAGACACAAATGGAGAAAACATACAAATATATATATATATTGCAACACTATTAATTATAAGCATGAATAACGGATATATGGACAAAGAAATTGATTGTTTTTAGGACAGTGAAATATCAATAATTTAGCATCACCAATGCTTATTCACAAGGAAAAGTATGTCTTAGAGCCTTGATGACGACACTGAACTGCACATTAAGCAAGGCGAAGTGCTCAACATGTTTTGAGCCTCGTTTTAGGGATTAAACATGCCTTTGATAACACTGATGATACCAAACATTTGGAAATATCCACTTCATCCACAAAAAAAAAAAAAAAACATTTGGAAATATCCAAAAATCAAAGTGTGTCATATATATTGGAACATTGGGAGTTTGCTTCTCTTATTGACCCTTTGGGTTTTGGATAATTAGCAATCTGTCTGAAGCACCCCTTTCCATTCACAGAGAGATCCAATCGTCAAAATCAATAAAAAGGCCCTCTCCCATTAATTTCTGTTTGAAAGTGGATGGAAAAGTTTGTCTTGTGTTTCTTTGAATGAGTGAATTTTGAAAGTTAGATAGACAACTCTAAGAATTAAAGGGAAAACCAAGTAAATAATACTCCCTCTGTCCATTTTTACTTGGCCCCTATACTATATTAGGATGTCCAACAATATTTGTCCAGTTTATGAAATCAAGAGATAATTTTACACTTAGTTCCTAATTTACCCTTGT